>APFE030462308.1:0-67717 GCA_000404065.3 Pinus taeda | reverse complement strand
AAACATTACTGCCACTAATGTTGATCTAAAGTTTCCAGAGTTATGCACCAAACTCATGCAGCAGGATCGATGGAAACAACAGTTTGGTAGTGGTGCAGCATCAGCCTCCTCAGAAAATGCCTTTGCTGCCAAATATCAGTCATCTCAATCCTTTCAGCAGAAAGGTTCTTCTCAGTCTTTTGATCCTGCTAGGAAGAAAACTGTGCAGTGTAACTACTGTCACAAATTTGGCCACATGAAGAAAGATTGCTGACAGAGAATTGCTTCAGAACAGAAGAAACAGGGAGGGCTTCATCAAACAACAAATGTTGCAGAACATTCCGAGCAGACAGATTCTGCCTTTTATGCTTTTATGGCTAAAAGGTCTTCCGATCATATCCCATCATCTGCCTGGTACATTGATTCTGGTGCATCACGCCATTTCTCTCACAGGCGTGACTGGTTTATTGACTTCTCACCTTTCAGTGATTCCGTGGTATTTGGAGGAGGTGAAAAATACACAGTAGATGGCAGAGGTACAGTTCAAATCCAGTCTGGTGGACGCACACTTATCTTCCTGAATGTGTACTATGTTCCTGGGATGGAAATTAATCTGTTGTCTGTCAGTCAGATTATGAGGAACTCCCCTCATCTTGATGTAGTATTCAGTACGCACAAATGCTCTATTATTGACAGGGAGACTAGCCTTATAGTTGTTGTTGGCCTAGAAGATCATGGTTTATACAGGCTGCTTGACACTGGTGATTTTCCAGAAGTGGCTCTAGCAACTCGTGTTTCTCCCATCAGCACTCTATGGCATCAGCGATATGGGCACCTCAACATGCAGTATCTCTCTCAGCTTTCTAGGGATGGACTTGTGTCAGGATTACCTGACATTCAGACTCAGCAGTTGGGCGTATGCGACGCTTGTCAATCTGGCAAACAACATCGGTCTTCATTCACGAATGGAGAATCTTGGCGCGCATCTAAGGTACTTCAGTTAATTCATGTTGATATTTGTGGACCTATGAACAAATCTTCTATCACTGCTTGCAAATATTTTTTGCTTATTGTCGATGATTTCAGCAGAAAAATGTGGGTATATTTTCTCAAATATAAATCTGATGCATTTAGTATCTTTCAGAAGTTTAAAACCTTAGTTGAAAAAGAGTTTGGCTGTAATATCATGACTCTTAGGACAGATAATGGGGGGGAATTTTGTTCTTCTGCTTTTTCCAAATTCTGTGATACTCATGGCATAAAACGCCAGTTCACTACTCCGTACACTCCCAAGCAGAACAGTGTTGTTGAGCGCCGCAACCGCACGGTTGTTGAAATGGCTCGCTCTATGTTACAAACTTACAACACAAAAATGTTCCAAACAAATTCTGGGCTGAAGCAGTCTTTACTGTTGTTTATCTTCTTAAGCGATCACCTACTCAGGCTGTTAAAGGGAAGACTCCCGAAGAGGTTTGGTCTGGTCGTAAACCGAAGATCAGTCACCTCAAAGTTTTTGGCTCAATTGCATATGTTTGGATTCCAACTGCTAAACGCTCTAAGTTGGATTCCAAAAGCCAGAAACTCATGATGACAGGGTACAGTGATCATCACAAGGCTTACAAACTAATAGATATAGCCACTGGTCGTCTTAGCTTCAGTCGAGACGTGGTATTTGATGAAGACAGAGGCTTCTTTCAGTCTTCTTCTTCTGAGCAGTGGTCTAAGGATCAACCACACAGTGTTCTTCTTCCAGTAAGTCCACCTGATGGGAGGGATGATGCAGTATCTGTGTTTGATAATACACTACCTGAACTTCCTCCGGAAACTAATGCTTCTCCTACAACTCCTATTGTTTCTGAACCTTCTTCATCTCCTCCTGATATTGGTTCCTCTACTTCTCGGCCAAAATGGTGGGCTAAAACCATTGGTGATCTCAAGGATGATGAACTTCTTGAAGGACGAACTTCTAGAAATAAGAGCAAACAGCAGTCTACAGTAAATTTTGCTCTTATGGCTAACCTACACAGTATCTTTGAGCCTTAAACTTACTCAGAGGCTAAGGGTATATCTGAGTGGGAACAGGCTATGGAAGCTGAATTCCAAAGTCTTCAGAAAAATCACACAACGACCCTTTCTGATCTTCCTGAAGGAAAAAAGCCCATTAGTTGCAAATGGGTATATAAAGTGAAATACAAAGCCAATGGAACTCTAGACAAGTATAAAGCTCGTCTTGTGGCTCGAGGATTCTCATAGAAGGAAGGCATTGACTATGAGGAGACTTTTGCTCCTACAGCAAAAATGAGTACCATACGGCTTGTCCTTGCCCTAGCAGCTCAGTTTAAATGGAAAGTTCATCAGATGGATGTAAAAAGTGCTTTCCTAAATGGTGACTTACAGGAAGAAGTCTACATGACACAACCTCCAGGATTTAAGATTGCTGGTCAAGAACTGAAAGTGTGCAGATTAGCTAAAGCTCTCTATGGATTGAACCAAGCTCCTCGGGCTTGGTACATGAAAATTGATCTGTACCTAACAGATCATGGTTTTCAACGGAGTCCATCTGATGCCAATCTGTATATCAAGCATACTGGTGATGATATCTTGTTTGTGGTTGTCTATGTAGATGACCTTATCATTACTGGTAGCTCTGCTCATTTGATCCATGGGATCAAACAAGACTTATGCAGTACCTTTGATATGACAGATTTGGGTCTTCTTCACTACTGCCTGGGGGTTGAAGTTTGGCATACTGAGAATCACATCTTTCTCTCTCAATCCAAGTATGCCAAAAATCTTGTGGACAGATTCAGAATGCAGGATTGCAAGCCAGCCACGACTCCTATGGAACCAGGGCTCAAACTTTCAGCTCAGTCATCCTCTCTTCCTATGGATGAAACTTTATTCAGGCAATTAGTAGGCAGTCTCATCTATCTTACTGCCACCAACCAGACATCAGTTTTGCAGTGAGCTACATTTCCCGCTTCATGTCAACCCCTAAAGCTGATCATTGGATAGCAGCCAAGCGTGTGCTACGATATGTGCGTGGCACTTCTGATTATGGACTCCTATACACGTGCAGTTTCGATCCTATACTCAGTGGTTATACAGATTCTGACTGGGTTGGTTCGATTGATGATCGTAAATCTACAGTTGGATATGTATTTAGTCTAGGATCTGGTGTCGTCACCTGGACTAGTAAGAAGCAGCAAGCCGTAGCTCTCTCCTCAACAGAAGCAGAGTATCGAGCAGCAGTTAAGGCATCCTGTGAAGCAGTTTGGCTTCAACGTATGCTTGCAGATATGCATGCTCCCCAGACAGGTCCTACTTCCTTGTTTTGTAATAAACAGGGTGTGCTCAAACTCGCCAAAAATCTCGTCTTTCATGAACGAACAAAACATGTGGAAACTCATTGCCACTACATTCGCCAGCTTGTTGAAGACGGATCTGTTCAATTGAGATATGTTCCCACAATAGAGGAGCCTGCAGATATCTTCACCAAGCCTCTTGGTCCTGATAAGTTTGTAAAATTCAAGGGGTCTATTGGTGTTGTAAATAAATTGAGCATTAAGGGAGGGTATTAGAATATTTCTACTTTAGTTTAATACTCACTCTTTTAGCTGTTGCTAAGTTTATTCTTTTAGCAGTTTCTTAGATGAAACTGATTCTTTACATAGAAACTTGATGTTTCTATCTTTGTAAATATCTCTGTATCATTATTGCGTATTGTTGCTCAATCAATTCATTAACTCATTTGGAAATCCATATGCGTGTTTCGCACTGTTTTATTGATCAGTTGCAGTTTCCAGGCAAAGCATACAAGAGCCTACGCAGGTGCGACGTAGAGGTTGACGCAAGGGTTTCGTGAAGCCCAAAAGGTGATAATTTTGGAGTTGGATCAGTGCAGGGTGAGACAAAATTTGTCTCACTAATTTTTGTGGCCAATTTCTCCTGTAGAGGATTGTTAGTTTTGGGCATCTAATTATACTCAGAATTTCTCACTATTGCATAATAATAAAACCATCAACTGTTGCACCGGTTTTCCTACATTGGGTTTTTCTAGGGACATTTGTCCAAAAATAATTGTCATTTATATGCGTGTGCGCTAGTATTTTCCCACTTTCCAGTGTATTTTACGCAACATTTTATTTGTGAAGAAGTTACAGTGTGATTAATTCGGCATTAATCATAAGAATACACAAGAAATGGGAATAAATTTGACCATGTTACCAGCTAACCACAAGGTTTTACAGTATATGTTCATTCTGTGTGCACAAATATGCCAAATAAAAAGTCAAGAAGAAAATGGATACATGCTCCGCCAAGTTTGAGTAATGCTATATGGTATTAAATTCCTTGTCTTGTAATCAGATAGAATGGGAAATGAACTGTGGCAGACAAGATCAATATGATAAGTACCTGAACTTGCTTCGATCTTCCTTTTCTTTGGTGGAGGTTCTTTTTTCATTTTTGCTGGTAGCTTGCGCATGTTAACTATTCAAAATAACAGTCATGAGTACAGTAATTTGCCTAGATAAAACAAAAATGCATTCAAATACAAGACATCCCTGTAAGCTCTAAGAACAAGAAAATGATGCACTTGCTGGAAAACCTTCCGTAATGCATGCTAGAAAACAACCTTAAGTACAAATCAATGCTAGAAAACCTCCCATAATGTCAACCAACTATAGAACTCATCCTTTAGTAAAGACTTGACACTCTTGTAAAGACATGAATTGTATCGCATTAGCCCATGCCATTTTTCCCTTAGATGTGAAATCACAAGGTTTTATTAAACAATTAACATAGTTTGATATTACAGAGGTACCAAGCAATCAAAACTAAATACTCACAAATAAAAATATAATGAAGAATTTATAACAATGATAATGATAATGACAAAATCAAGACAATTCTGTTGAAAATAAGGAAACAACTTATAACATATCACCATACGAACATTATCCTAGAAGGTTGGATGTATTAAAAATATGGCAGGAAAGCTAAGGCTAACATGAGTATGGCTGGAGGAGTAGGAGTCCAGGTGATCAAAGGTGAAAGCTAAGTTGCCAGAAACGCCGGCCCTAACCCCTGGAAACACAGATCACCATTTCAGATCCTGAAACCCGAACGATCTGCCATGGAAACGGACAGGATCCGTATCTGGGCTGTTTCAGAAATTCTGGAAATGCAATTTCTTTATGAGTGCCGGATCCATCGCATTTTTAGTTTTTTTATATGTATTGGGAATCTTGGATCCATACCACGATTTCTGGATCCGTGACACAGAAGTCATGATATGGATCCAGAAATTGTGGTGCGGATTACAAGTTTGCGGAAATGTTTTTTGAGCACTGAATGTTTGCCAAATCTTGTCATGCCGGGAACGGGCTAATCGCCAAGGAAAAGACGCAACAAAAAGTTAAAACCTAAATGCTATAAGTTATAAACCCCATGCCGTCACCGTCTTAGTTATAAATTGTAAGTTTGTAACGTGGGCCTGCAGTGGACAGTCGAGAGCATGTCCGACAGCCACAGTCCGAGAGCACAGTCGAGCGACGAGAGCACACTCCACAGCCGAAAGCTTGGAGCCAGGACAGTCAAGAGTACAGTTGATAGCTCTAGGCAACAGTCCAAGAGAGCAACACTGTGTGACTGCACAGTTCGACAGGGTTGCACTGCACAGTTCGACAGGGTTGCACAGTCGACAGGGTTAGTAACTGTTTTTTGTTCGACAGGGTTTTGTGTCATTCTCGCAACTGTTTTTTAACCACAAAATATGTGAACTTTATTCATAGGCAGAAAGAAAGTTACATTATACATGTGCATGAGCATTTTTCAATCAGAGGTCCCCCTTTACTCATCTATAAAGACCATTGAAACTTACAGCTTGTAGCTGATAAAATTACATAGCTGTCCTCAATAGTCCTATTACAACATTGCCCACAAAGAAGAGCATATTGAATAGTTGTCTAAACATATGATTGTCAAGTTACATGCTTAAAAGTTAAGACTAAGCAGAACTATGTCAAACAGAGAGGAACATCAATTTCTTATGATTTATTATTTTATATGTGATGAATAGTCACAGAAGTGATCCTCCCTTTAATCTCCATCAGTATCATCTGGCCTTCTTCCACTCTCTGACCTTCCTTAGACAGTCAGTCTGCAACTGTCTTTGATTCCCTGAAGTGTCAAGACATGGGTAAAAGAGAGAACCTCCGTTGCAGTTCTTGAAATGTTCAAAATTTACCCAAATATTTCCATATCTTCTTCTACAAAGGGCATGGTTTCCTTGAGCAATGCTTCTTTATGCCTGCAAATATCTGACCTTATTAGGTTTAAATGCCTCTCCTATGTTTGTCAGTAACATTTAAGTAAATGAATTTGGTTCTTCGAATGATTCAAATCCCTTACTATGTTGTCAAAGAAGTCCCTTGAAAGTCTGCTGCTTCTTCATCATTGGAATGTGTGATGCATGTTTACTTGTTCAAAATTACTTCTGACAGTAAATAGCGCATACCTATTGGAAATGGAACTGACAGAACAGATCGACAATTGCATCCTACATAGTAGTAGTACAACGGCTTATATTGTGTAGTGGGCTAATATCAAGAGCCTTTTAAGTTTTCTTTGTTGAGATTGCATTGTGACCCATCAATTTTTTTTGCAGATCAATTCACATCATCAATGATCACCGTGACAACTTCAAGTTCAGCCATTCATGAGGAACATGAAACTGAATCTGTCTCTAAAGTTGATCCAAAGTCACTACTTTGGAAATATGTAACTATTGTTGGGAAGATCAAGGAGGGGGGTCATTGGCATGGGCTTGCAGTGAGTGTAAAAATGATTAAGAGATCATACATCCAGGTTAAAGCACATTTACTTGGGTTAAAAAGCAGAGGGATTCGAAAATGCAATGGCCCACCTAAAGAGAATGGGACAGATGGAAATGGTTTAAACAAGGCAAAACTTGCAAAATATTAGAAAGAACAAGACGAGGCAGATGATAAAGCAAATGAGGCAATCATGCCTCTCAATTAAGACACCCAACAAGGTTGGGAGCATTTTCATTAAAGCCTCCACTTCATTCTCGTGGAATTGTTTGTTCAAAGCGGTCTAATTTGGGTCCGCTTGAAAGGAGTTTTAATAATGATGCTCAAGAGACAACAATTGCAGCTATAGGTCAATGCATTTATGCAAATGGGCTTCCCTTTAACCTTGTGTGATCTCCTTACTGGGCAAAGATGATAAAAGCAGTGAATGAAGCCCCAAGAGGGTTCAAAAGCCCTGGATATGAAAAGGTACACACCACAATGTTGAGTGCTGAAAAGTTAGATTTGGAGGCTAAATTAAGCCCCATTCGTAATTCATGGTGCATTTCATGGGTGTCCATCATTTCTGATGGATGGGAAGATCAAAGAAATAGGCCTTTGATCAATGTGATTGCTCAGACCCCAAAGGGGGCAATGTTTTGAATGCAGTGGATTGTGAGGGGCAGATGAAAGATTCTCAATTCATTGTTTACATCTTGATTGAAGCAATTGAATTGGTGGGGCCAAAAAATGTTGTTCAAGTAATAACTGACAATGCAATGGTGTGTAGAGCAGCAGGCCTAATTATTGAAGGCAAATATCAGCACATCTTTTGGACCCCTTGTGCTGTACATTCATTCAACCTCGTGTTGAGCAAGATGGGGAAGCAAATTGAGTGGATTCGAGTTATTTTTGAAGAGGCAAAAGAAATTCAAGCCTTTATCACAAACCACCACATGTCCCAAAGCATCTACAGGGCATTTGCGAAGTTGGAACTCCTTAAGGTACCTAAACTTTAAGTTTATTTCATAAATTCTAATTTCTATGACTCTAAATTCAAATATGTAAATTGGATTCTCAAATGTCATGATTCGTGAATCATAATAGTTATTCAATCAAATTATGATTTTTAATTTGTTGAAATTTGAAACATTGGCAATTTGGCACCTACAGGTTGTCGAGACTCAATTTGCTTCTCACATCATAGTCTTAACAAGGCTTATGCAGGTGAAAGATGCAATGAAATCGATGGTATGCAGTTCTCTTTGGAATCAATGGAGGCAATCCCAATTTGATAGAGCACAAGCAATGAAAAAGTTGGTTGTTGATGATGAATGGTGGGATAAGGTGGAGTACCTCCTCGCATTTACCAAGCCAATTGTGGGTTTGATCCGTATGTTTGACACAGATATGTCTAATTTGGGAGAAGTGTATGAAGGCATTGATTCCATGATAGAGAAGATAAGGGTGGTTATAAATGATGAGGAGAATGACCCAGATGAATTCTTTTACAGAGAAAAAGATATATTGACCAAAAAGGTGGAACAAGTTGACCACCCCATGGCAGCTTTTCGCCTATGAAATGAATCCAAAATATTACGCTGCAAAGTTGCTTAGTGATCCAAAAAGAACCGCACAAACAAAGACCCAGAAGTCGCAGAAGGATTTAAAATGCTTCCTTCGCCTTCTGTCACACAAGAGAGACAAATACAAATTTGGGGCCACAAAATTATGGAACATGGAACTAAAGTTCCCTGACTTGGACATGACATTGAAGTGGACATGGCAGCAACATTCCCACTTCTAGAGGAGGATGTGGAACTTCCTAGTGACAGGAATGAAGACATATTTGATGATATGTAAATGTAATTTATGATAGTGTTTTAACTTTTAAACTTTTGAACCATATGAATTAAGAATGCAGTCATAGTTCTTTTTGTACTTTGTACTATGTAGTATGCATTATTCATTTTGGTGATGATGTTGTAACTTGTCAAGTTGATGATTGAAATTTGAAACAGAAACTTGATGATATGTTGAAACTTGAATCATGAATGTTATAATAATCATTAATGACGATGACAATGTTTATGTTGAAATTTGAATTGATGATGATGATAGACCATAGATGATAATTGATTATGTATTTTTAGTCTATAGATATAATATAGATTATAAAATATGAATGGTAATATGAAATTCTTATTTTGTTTATATGTGTGTGTGTGTGTGTGTCGTTTCCTACCGTATCGTATCTAGATTTTTTGAAAATTTGTTGTATCTGTTTCTATGCTACTTAGGATGAAAGAGATAAATTAAACTTCCACAAATAAAGCCCTCACCTCATACCTGATTCTAGAGTGTCAGATGTATTAAAAACAGGAAGAAAGCTAAAGGTAACCCAAGTAAGGCTGGAGGAGGAGGGTTCCAAGCGATTGAAAAATGAGAGGGGTCAGCTAAACCTTGTGTGTGCCTCGGGAATAGACCTAGAAACCAATAACGAAGCTAAACTTATGGCTTTCGTCTAGGGCCTTTGTCTGTGAAACAATTTGAATATAAACACTCTTTTGGTTATGGGGGACTATATGTTAATGATTAAACTAATAATTAGATATTAATGCAAATAACGATTAGCCAAAAGCTACAAGATTTACAGGAAGAATATAAGGAATTAATATTATTGTTAATTGCAGCCTTATTGATAGGAAAAAGAACAAGATAAAAGGCAGGGATGGCTAATGGAGGGGTTAGACAAGAACCTTCGAAGGTAAGTATAATTGAATTGCATGATTAAACGAAGGATCTGGATTGAGATTCCAGGATGTTAATTTTCTAAGCACGGCAACCTAGCTAATTATTTCCTAGCAGATTATTCTGTGGATCTACTGAATAAAAAGCACAGTTGAGTTTTCAACATATAAAAAACAGATAACAGCAGAAGCAAATTAAAACACCAATCTCAAACAGATGCAAACAAGATATCTGCGCTTCAAAATATGTTGTTTCATTAACAATAGTCTACAGCATACAAGGGCTCCCTTCCTAAGATAATGGCCATATGAGGAAAATTACAAATACAACAAGAAGTTGGAAATAATCCTACTGATCAAACCCTCTACAGATATGTCCTTTGATCTTGCTAGGTGATCTAGATCCTTCTCCCTTCCTGCCCCTTGCACTCTTCCTCGAACCCTACAAACTTGGATGGAAGTCCTTCTTTACCCAATCACCAACATCTCACTAGATATCTCTTCTCCCATAGCCTGGCGTGCCTTTTATAAGTTCCAATTATTGACCAAATCCACAACCCTAAAATGCGAAGTGATTGACAGTTGAGATTACATTTCAACATTACTTGAGACCAATGCTTGAGATTGATCTAATTCAGTAATACAAATAACCTTTGCATTTCATTAGCTTAACTCACTTTTTTATATTAGTTAGTTACTTTAATAATTGAAGTGATTGTTAAAGTTAAGATTCAATTAGGCAACTTCCACACACCTAGACACTTAGGCTTGTGCAGAAGTACCTACCTGAGCTACTCCCATAAACATTCCCTCTTAGTGAGGATGGCATTTCCTAAAGAGCTACCTAAAACTACTTCCCCCTCTATTCCTAGCACAATGTCCCATGGATCATCATTCACCATGGCTTTCCTCTAAACCTCCCGGTCCGTTGCCTCTTCAATGACGCTACTTATCAATGCCATGTAGTTCGAAAACTTCTTTATAGGCCTGCTCTCCCAGAATGTGCTCATAAGAGCCTCAACATGCTCCTGTACATCCCTCAATGTCTACTCAACCACCTAAGTCTCTAAACAAAACTAGAAGAAAATATTTACTCCTCTCGAGTTGAAGGTTGACTTCCTATATTGGAAGCCTTTGCATGCTTTCAAAACCTCCTACTCCTCATCCTTCATCACTATTGGTAGCAACTGACAAGACTTCCTAGATTGTTGGTGGCAATTCATGAGACTTCCTATATTGGAAGCCTTTGCATGCTTTCAAAACCTCCTACTCCTCATCCTTCATCACTATTGGTAGCAACTGACAAGACTTCCTAGATTGTTGGTGGCAATTCATGAGACTTCCTAGATGCCAAGTTCTCCTTGAACTTAACATCCCTACCCACAATTGTCTTCCTTTGCATTGGTATCAAAATCCTCTAAGCTTTTGAGGTCTCACTACAACCGACAAATATCCCCTTCTGTCCTAAAGGCTCTAGCTCTGTCCTCTTCTCCACAAAAACATGGATGTAAACTAGACAACCAAAGATCCTCAATTGTCCTATCTTTGGCTTCACTCCTGTGAATGCCTCCTCAGGAATCTTGTCCCCCAATATCCTGTGAGGACTCTTATTTTGCACATTATACTACAGTATCACGTGCCTCTTCCCAAAGAAACATGTGCATATCCTGGTCATGTAGCATAACCTTGGCAAAACTAATGATGGATCAATTCTCTCTTTGCAACCCCATTCTACTTAAGTTGTGTACAAGACTATCATCCCCTTCTTCATCCATGTCTCCTTGAAAAAATCCTTGAATTCATAGTAAGTGTACTCTCCTCCATGATCTCACTTCAAGACCTTAATCTTCTTGCCATTTTGGTTCTCCACCTCAGCCTTGAACTCCGGAAATCGACTGAAGGCCTCAACCTTGGTCTTCATGAAGAAGATTTAGGTTTTCCTATAGTAGTCATCAATAAATGTAACATAGGATTGTGTGCTCCCCACACTGATGCCACTGACATTGGCCCACAAAACTGAATGAACAAGATCCAAGACCCCCTTGGACCTATTCTCGCTATTCGAAAAAGCAACCTAGTTTGCCAAGTGCACATGCCTTGCTACTCAATGTTTGAACTCTAGGAAACCAATGACAATCTCCCTCGGGATCGGTAGTGGCCTCTAGTGCAAGTGTCCCAACCTCTTGTGCCATAGCTCACAAAGGTTGTCATTGTCATGTACCAATGCTTAAACAAGTTTTCCTATCAACCCATATAAGTTGCTCTCTCTAACCCTAATGTCTATTGGTGCATCTGGGCTAGTATCCTCTAGATGAATGAGCAGCTACCCACCTATCCTCAATCACTAAAATTAACAGCAAGTTCTTCTCTAGTCCTGGTACAAATAGCACATCCTTGGCTTCCAACATCTCTAATGATTTAAGTTGGACTTAATAGTTCCAACACACCTCACTACATACCTAGCATCATTACTAAGCTCCACGTGTAAATCTAAGTTTCTCTCCATCAAACTACTAAACAGCTCTCGTGCTGCATTTATATCGCATGATGCACCACTATCCAAATACCAAGCACTCATGGTGATAGTATTAGTAGATAGACAGGAGATAAATGAGAAGTCATTCTCGAACTTCACTACAAATGCATTAAGCATAACCTCCATTGATGCTACAGTTTGTTGCGACTTCCCCTTCCCCTTCTTCTCCAGACATTGTGACGCATAGTGCCCATTCTTGTGGAAAATGAAGCACTTGAGCTTGCTCAAGTCCTTCTCTAACTACGAGGTTTCCTCCTCAGTCCTCACTATTACCTTGGAAACCTTACCCTTTCCCATCTTGGCCATACCCATGGCGAGGTTCTCCTCTCCATCTCCCTACGTGCTAGCCTTAGACTCCTCCCAAGTTTCTTCCTAGATGCAATCATTCCAAAGCCTTTCCCAATTGGGAAGTTTTTCCGAAGTGCAGATTGCCTTGACAAATGGTTCCCATGACTTGGGAAAAACATTCAGTGCCATATTCGCAAGCTCTACTCTCTCCACTTTCTCACCAACGGTTGCAAGTTGATTCCGTGTTTGGTTGATCCCCATGAAGTAACTCGTAACATTATCAGACCTTAATGTCTGAATGGATCTAAGCTTGCTTCTCAAGATCATCTTCCTATTCATGTTGTCACTATTGAACAAGTCCACTAGAGCCTTGAACATCTTCGTAGTTGTCTTCTTCTTTGCCAAGTGAGGGATCCAGTGATCCTTCAGGCATCCATGATAAAACGCTAAGCTATAATGACCTTTTCATGGGCTGCCAACTGCATTGGATTTGTTGGGGATTGAATCTCCTTGTCAACAATCTCCCATAGATCATTTGCTTTCAACGGCAAAGTAACCCTTGCCTTCCATCTCTCCCTTTGAAGAGTGACCTCTACTAATCACTGCTAGTTAAAATCTGCAAATTGCTGGCACTATACTTTGTACCCCAACTCTGCCAATTGTACATCCCTATCACTCTACGTTGTTGCCACTCTGCGTCCTCATATGACCCTCCTACAGCCGCAAATTCTTTCCCTAGTTGTTGTTGCACATAGCCGACATGTGACTTTTGGCTGTTGTTATGGCACTGTATGGACATGTACGATCTATACAGTCATGGCTCAATCTTTTCTCCTACACAGAGTTTGCAACTTACTACAGTGCATACACTCTACCCCTTATGGCATCCTTAAGACGATGACTTTGTCTTCTCTTGCACATGGCTTGAATTTTCTACAATGGTTTATGTCTTCTTTCTTGTACAAGTCGCATCTACTAGCTACTGGATCGACCCATCTTTGCAGCTGCATTGTCCCCTGTCGTCAGCAACTATGTCTACTGGCCACAATCACTTCTTAATTTTTTATTATTTTTAAATTTTTTCAGCCTGTCGCCCTACTGCCCTATCTCCCTGATGATAAACCTTTAAAATTTATTTACCTTTTCACTTTTTACTCAACTGCGACTATGTATGGCCCTACACACTAGCATCGCATACATACGATTGACTACAACTGAACTTTTTTGCTGCATCTACATACAGCTCAATCCATACGACCTCTAACATGCGATTTGACTTCTAGTGTCTAAAGCTCTATGGCGTAGAGTCCTTTATCATCCCACAACCCTGCAATCTCTCACACGTGTGCAATTCTTCAAAGATTTGGTCTCTCAAGCACTAACCTTTGATACCATGTTAGTTTCCTACCACCAACAACCTAGCAAATTATTTCCTAGTAGATAACTGCGCAGATCCACTGAATAAAAAGCTATGTTGGACGGGGACCCGTCCCCCCAAAAAATACTCACATATGCTGCGTCCCTGCATTCCCAGGACGTTTGGACCCTTAGGAAACGTTCAGTGTTCCACAGGAACATGTCCCCCAGGGTCGGGTGCGCGCACCCCACGCACCCGGGACGAGGAGTCTCTTGGGGGTGTGTTTCCCCACGCACCCTTTTTGGGGAGTCTCGGGAAGACGCAAGGGGGTGCGTTTCCCTAATGTGGGAGTCTAGACTCCCCAAGACTCCCCAAAAAGGGTGCTTTTGGGCATCCCCCTTCAGTGTGGGAGTCTAGACTCCCCAAAAAGGGTGCGCCTGGGCGTCCCCCTTTAAATTTGTCTAATAAGACTTAAAAATTAAAAATCAAAACCATTAAATTTTTTTTTTAAACTAAAATTAAAACTAAATAACTAAAACTTAAAAGCCTAAACCTAAAAGTCATGAAAGGAAAAACTTAAAGTTAAAAGCTCATTTCATTTCAACCCAAAGTCATTTCCATTTCCACGCCGAGGCATTGAATGATGAATGATATCGATCATGTATTTGAATGTTTTATTATTGATTTTTATTTTTGTTTTCGAATCTCATGGTATGTATGGAATAATAATTAATTCAATAATGAGACTTGTCACTTGAGTATGTCATATGAATGATGTATGTATCAAAATGAATGATGAGGATGGATCAATGATTCAATTTCAATTGTTATTTGATATTTTTATGCTTTCATTATTGAAACAATGAACAATGAATATGAACTTGAATTTTATATATATATTATATATATTAATATATATTATATACCTCAGCGACTCCCCGCACCCCCGAAATTTCCCTAAAATTTGAGGGTACTCCCACACGTCCCCCCTATGCGTCTCCCCGCACTAGAGTCTTGGTGGAACATTGGAAACGTTCCCAAACCATTGGGACTCCATCAGGGGCTTGGGGACTTATTGGTCGTCCCCAAAACATTCCAAACAAATTTCAGGAATGTTCCGAACAGATTTCAGGGATGTCTTTGGCAGATTTCAAGGGTTTTTTGGGAAGATTTCAGGGACATTTTGGGAAGGTTTTAGGGATAATCCAAGCACATAGCTTTAATTTTGACAATCTTGAACATTGATGACTGAACAATATGATCATTTTTCCCATTCATATTTTTTGGAATGCATTGAATCTAAATATTTTGTACAAATAGCAACTCAAAACATGGGTTTTGCATGATGGGTTTCATTTTGGATTTCTAGTGATATAGATATTGTATTTTCAATGGTAAAATTACAATAAGCAACCTCCATGTCAATAAAGAGGAAAATACAATGTTTTAAAAGGTTGATCCTTGTGGTTATTTTTCTTGTTTTTTCACTTTTCGGATCATCTCAACTTTTATATATTTTATGTTGATTTGAGGACTCATTCCAGTTCAGTGCTTCCATCATCCCAACCCCAAGTGTTGTGAAAACAATCAGATAGTAGTGAATTGGATTGGATACTAAATGTTTAAATAAATTCCTATTCAATCCCTTAATCTGAAATATGAATTTAATATCTTTAAAAAACCAAAGTATTTTATAGCGGTTTTCAACACACCTGTAAAAGTTTGCAAAACCTGTTGAAAAGGAAATGTTTTTATGTTTAACATAGTCATCATTAACAAGAAATATGAGGAAAAAAACTACCATAAAGACACTTCTATGTGATACATTGTTCATGGACTTTATTACAAATTTAAAGTAGTTACACTTAAGTTTCAAAAAGCTAAAGCTCATGTCTAGTGGCCAATAATGGAATATTATTCAACCATTTTTTAAATTGTTTGATATTTTAATTGGCGAGGGTAAGGGTTGTGCATAATACTACACTTACAAGCTTGAAACAACTACAAATGTTTTATATAACCTGCTGTCCCCTGAAAATTTGGGGTGCGATCTAGCCGTTACGGGGACGACGTCCCCATCCCCGACGTTCCCCCGCCCCCAAAACCAGTGCAACATAGATAAAAAGCATGGTTGAGATTTTAACATATAAAAAATGGATAGCAGCAGAAGTAAATTAAAATACCTATTTCAAACACATATACACAAGATTTCTGCCCTTCCCCCGCCCCCAAAACCAGTGCAACATAGATAAAAAGCATGTTTGAGATTTTAACATATAAAAAATGGATAACGGCAGAAGTAAATTAAAATACCCATCTCAAACACATAAACACAATATTTCTGCCCTTCAAAATATGTTGTTTCATTAACAATAGTTTACTGCATACAAGGGCTCCCTTCTTGGGATAATGGCCCTCTGATGAAAAATAGAAATACAAGAACCTGAAAATGATCAGCTGATCAAACTCTCTGCAAATCCATCATTCGATCTTGCTGATTGATCTAGATCCTTCTCCCTTAGTGTCACTTGCACTCTTCCTCAAACCCTGCACACTTGGATGAAAGCCCTTCACCAAATCATTGAGATCTCACTATCTCATTGTGTCTCGTGCTCACTAGATGTGTCTTCTCAATTAGCTTAGCCTTCTTTTCATAAGTTTGAGTTATTGACCGAATCCACAACCATAGTCTCCAAAGCGTCTGACAGTTGAGATTACATTTCAACATCACTTGAGATCAATGGTTGAGATTCATCTAATTCACTAATGCAAATAACTTTTGCATTCATTAGATTAACTCACTTTATCTCATAAAATTCAATTACTTTAATAATTAAATTAATTGCTAAGGTTAAAAGTCAATTAAGTGCCTTCCACACACCTAAACACTTAGGCCTATGCAGAAGTATATGCCCAAGCTACTCTCACCAACAGATGACCATAGACTAATAACAATGACTTGTAGTGCATTTAAGGTAGTAAAAAGATAAACCCACTATATTTGGAAATCATGTTTCTAGTATCTACTAAATGGTGCTATCATGAGCAGAGCAGGTAGAGGAAATTTACAATGTTAGAAGGACCTCTGTAAAATCTCTACTACAAAATGTCTGGTTTTTTCCATAAATTACCACTGTAAACTGCATGTTAGAACAGTGTAGAGTCTAAACCTGGACTCCCTTAAGACCCAAAAGCCACATAGGAGCACAGACAACACAGGCAATGACAGAATGAGATCGAAAGGAGTTTAGGTGGCACAAATGAACTGCGTAAAGTGCGAGCAACTGGGAAGAGCATAAAGGTCAAGCCAGCATTGGAGGAGGCCTTGGTCATTCAGGAACTAGGAGGAATGTCTTTATTCTGGCTAAGCAAACTAAAAGAGAGATGCAGCAAAGGCAATTTTATAAGGGTAGCTAGAGAATTTTACAACATGCATGTTGTAATAATGGATCTTCTCTGCAACAACATGAACTCAATGTCTAATTTGTTTATCATATTGCAGAGGTACAACAGCAGCTGAGAAGCATAGCAGTTGGGCAGCAAGTTCCGTTGCAGAAGCAAAGGACAAGATTGGATAAGCTTCTAGCGAGTTTGGATAAGGCTAGGATGAAAGCAAATGCCTCTATGCATGCCATAAGAGCGATGCACGAGTGGCAGAGAGGCATGCATCAAGACTTCATCAAAATGGTAGAGGAAATGCTCCAGATGGATGGTGGTGGTATGGTGGGACCAATATTCAGAGATGATGGATCAGGGTTTGCAGAACATGATTTTTAGTTAGCCCACGGAAAACTGTGGTGGTAAGGAAGTGGTTCATGATAGGTGCTTTTGGGTAGTTATTAATCAGAACGGTTCAGAAAAAAGATTTGAAGGGTCTCTAAAATTAAAAGATCCGAGAATTAATTGTATACTTCTCTCTCAGACATGAATAGACGGCATTTATAGGATAGAGATTTATTCTAGAGAACATGCTAGCAGTCTGGGAAGGAATGGAATGAGCAAGAGCCTTTAGTGAAGAAACCCTATTTAAAAGAGTATAATTTGAAAAGGCTTATGCTAGGTTCAGATGCCATTTCACACTTCTGCTCAAAGCAGCCAGCTTTGGAACAAGGTTCTTCAGAAGTGTCTCCACCTTTGTTGATACCTTAGCCAGACTTATTTTGAGCAAATATGCCTCTGAATTCTTTGGGTTTAAAAGATCTATTGAACAGGGTTACCTATTAGGCCCCTCATCCATGTTTCAGTAGCTCATGCCTCAGGCTATCTAGTGTAATATTCAGTCAGCATGGGTTATTCAAGGGATTTCTCTTCATCAGTCATATCAGCAACCAATCAATGGCCATCTTACAGACCACTCAAGATATCCTCCCTGTTGCCAACATTTAATAGAGATAATTTTGTTGCTATACACAGGGCACTCAAGGTCTTCCTCCTTGGTCCACCCAATATCAATTATCTTGGAACTGTTACCCACCAAAATGGGTAACCCCATAGAAGGAATTTTTTCTCCTACATTTGACGGCCAGTCAGTCAGTCAGCAGCCCCTGCCAGCGACCATTAGATAATGATATGCCATGTGCCTCCGCCACTTGCATCAGCCATGTGCCTCTCACCCATCTAGCATTACCATTTGGATGAAGGTGGGCTGCTATTCAAAAGGTACTTTGATCATTTTCCAATCGGGTGTTTATACTTGTTTGTTTTGGGCATTTAGTATGGATAATGCAGTTATCTGGAAGATTGACAGACATTGATCGTAATTTTGTTCTCTCACCTTATCGGAAGGGTTAATCCTTGACCCTAGTCCAGTGAGACCTCCCTTAAGGCCCTTTGGGTTATAGGAGGCGCACACACTAGAAAAACATGACTGAGATAGCGTTTCCATTCTCCCTATAGCATACTTAACACCTTCCATCCCACATTACAAGCCCCATATCTCACCTCCATTCTTCAAGTACAACTTGTCATTGGTTCTTGGGATTTGGCACTCATATGTTCACATACCCTTGAGTAGGGCCTGAAAACTTTGCCCTGGGAGGTTGATGTAGCTAAAAGAAAAGGAAAAAGCACATCATGGCCGCAACAAAATAAAGAAAGAAAATCAAAATGCAAAAGATGGCTAGCACATAAACATTAGCATGTGGGCAAAAGCCTAACATGAGCTCTACCTACCTCATATGGCCATCACCCGGTTCCTGAGCACATGATGCTCCATTACATCAAAGATAGAACCCTTGCATGTCCCAACCCCGACGAGCGAAAAATTGACTATCTTTGAGGGGTAATAAATGTTGAAAAATCTAGGGGCAACTAGATTATGTTGAAATTTGGTACCGGAGGACAGGTGGTTCCCTAAGGCTTTGATCTTTGACCTAAGGAAAAGTGTCCAAAAGAATTTAATTTTTCTCCTAAAGTGACTTTATAATTTTCATAAAGTCAAATCTAATTTAAAAGTGACTTTAAGTGATAAAGTTACTAAAGTCTAATTTTAAAGTGACTTTAATAAAGTCAATGTAAAATTAGAAAGGAAAAGTGACTTTGGAAATAAATGACTAAGTGGGTCTTATTAAAGTGGGGTGAATTAAAAAATAGAAAGTGAGATTTAAATGAGCATTTAATCTCAGCGCTAGATCTCAGTCTATTTTAGCCATTGGATTTAGGGATCCCCAAAAGTCACTTAGGGTTAGATTAAAGGAGGGAAAGGAGGAAAAGATCATTTATTCTTTCATGAGCAGATTGAGAGAAGGAGAGCAAGAGAGCAAGGGAAATTTCTGGACAGGGAGGAGAAGGAGGCAGCAGTTTGGCACACATTCCAAGGCAACATTTTAGCAAGTCCATACAGCTGAGTTAGCACACAGTGAAAGGCAGATATTGGGCACGATTTTCTAGAAATCCATACAACAATTGCACAAAAATCGAGGAGCAGAAATCCATATAGCAAGTGGTTGTACCTTGGCACGCATTTCTAGGCAGAACCGTACAATTGTACTGCTATTTTTTTGCACAGAAATCGAGGAAACCGTAAAACAGAATTTATGGCAGCTTGCACACTTTTCTAGGCAGTCTGTACAGCAGCATTTAAGGCTGAAATTTGGGCACAAAAATCGAGGAGGCCGTATAGCATTTATTGCTATTTTGTTTTGTTGTTTGCAAGTTTTTCCAGTTGGTTGTGAGGCACAGAAAACGAGATAATTTGTAAAAGTTTTCTTGATGATTTTTTGCTGAATATTTCTCTCACTGTAAAAAGCATTTTCCAGAAATAAGAAGGAGCTTTCGAACTGGTTTTCCCCAAGAGTTTTAGGGGGTTTTTCTAGGGTCACCTTGACCAAAAATCACTGTGTTTAAATGTGTTGAATAGTTGTTTGTATGTGCTAATCTTTATTTCTGCATTTTCCAGCATTCTGTAATATTTCCAAAATTTGTGTTTTCAGCAAAATTTATTTTCCAATTGTTGAATGTATGGATATGGGAAAGGGAATTTAACTATTTTGGAGAAATAAGGTGAAACTGAAAACCGGGGTGGGAAATGAGAAATTTCTACAGTTTTGGAAAACACAATGGTAACCCATTTAATGATGAAAGTGAAGCTGATGTGGTGACATGGTGGTGGAATAGAGGTGATAAAATGTGTGAATGAAGTGAAAGTGGATGTATTTTAAGGATAATTCTTAGGCCCAACATCCACCTCATTAATCAGCAAATCCATCAAAGAATCATAGCAACAATAACATTTTGCAACAACTCATGAACCATCATGAACCAACATCATTCATAAGTATCATATGGGTATTATTAACAATCTACAATCACCAAAGTCAATGCCATAATATGAATAACCAATTGATAAATATATATGGGAGGCTCCCCCTGAATCTGTGCCATTGTTTATTCATCACTGAAAAATATATGCGACTGTCTAGATCAAAAACTGTGTATATATGCAATTGTCCTTCATGTGATCCACATATAGAAGGTAAAGTGCTCATTTTTATATCCACAACTCTCCTTGAAGATGTCCTGTATGTTTCCTGTTCACATCATTTTCATCAATGCAATGTCAATAATATAAACATCATCAAAGAAATATCAAAACATCATAGGAAATCATCATCTATATATACATGCATAGCTCCCCTTGATATCATTCCTCATTGATCATGTGGACCTGATAATCATCACTTTCTCTTCATGAGGTTATGTACCTCACATTCACTTATGTAGTCATTGTTAGAAATATTCTTTAAGAGTAATGGATTGGAGTAGGGGAAATATGCCCTACGTCTCCGACTAATGTTCCTTCCTCCTCCAAATCTGCTTACAATTTCTAATCGTGATTTTCTTTATATGGACATTTGGATGCATAATGAACTACTCTTCCACAAGAAAAAAATTTGAAGGGAAGCTTACCTTTGAATTTACTAGTTCCCATGTGAAACTTTCTCACAAAATTCACTTCTTTCTCATCTGAAATGCAGCGTATATATTTAGGATTTTCTTTTTATAACCCTTTATGAGTGGCTTTGAAGTTTGTTTCTCTCATACATGTTGTACCCCCTTTTCTCATTTTAAAATATGTCAATATCCAATGGAGTTGTTCAAGAGTAAGATTCTTCAAATCCTACATTTCTTCAATGGCAGAGACTATGGAATCGAACTTTGGAGTTAGTGATCTCAAAATATTTTCAACAACAATAGCATCTTTTATTTCGTCACCAAGATTTTGCATAGAGTTAACAATCTCGTCTAGTCTAAGGAAAAAACTTGCAATAATTTCACCGTCATTCATTATAAGAGTCTCATACTAAATTCTAAACAATTGAATTTTAGCGCTTTTTACCTTAGTTTCACCTTCATAGCTTTGAACAATATTATCCCAGATTTCCTTTGCAGTGTTCAGCTAGATGACTTTCTTGAATGCAGACTCAACCATACTTCCCAAGATAGCATTTACAACCCTTTCATTGGTCTCATATTCTTTCTTCCATGCATTATCTATGGGAATGGAGCTTGGATATTAATATCCACCTTCGCCAATTTTCCATACATCAGCTCCAAGTGCCTGCAAAAATTCTCTCATTCTGACTTTCAAAAGTACAAAGTTAGTTCCATTAAAGAAAGGTGGCCTAAAAAAATACTCCTTGACTAATCATCTCGATGGATCTCCCTTTAAATGATTAAGCTTCTTCTGAGGGACCTACTCTAAAACCAATTGTTGGGGAAAATACTGAGAGGGGGGCATGGGGGGTGAATCAGTGTTGTCATTCATGCAACCAACATGTGAACGTGACTTCAATAAAGGAAAACAACGTATATCTAGTTAATTAAATTTTCATATATTTCATCATTTGTTCATCTTTAACCAGTGCATCTTCACTTCATTATTCATTAATTGGCCATGAGCAGTAAGAGAAGAATAAACCATCATACATAAGCAACAAAACAACACATGAGAACACTAATATTTTTAGGTGGAAACCAAATGTAGGATAAAACCACCGTTGTTGTCATCTTTGTCTTCTTATTTTATTATAAAGGAAACAATATTACAATCTTGTAATGGCGCAGACTCTTACCAGCATGCATTCACCCACCTGCAGAAGGCTACAACCTTCTCTCATTCTCCAGCACCCACTAGAATGGAGCTTCAACCCCCTGATCTTGTTAATCGGTTCCTACCAGAAGGGAGCACCTACCCCCTACACAAATTTACCAACTACCATTGGAAGGAAGCTCTGAATCACTTACTAAAGGCTCCAACCCTCAACACCTCTTTTGGACCACGTCTCATAATATTTCATACTAGATTCACCTGACTCAAAACATCAAAACTTGTAGGCCACTTTTCATCATATTTTCAAACTAGACCCACTTCTAACATTAATCCAAAACCAAGTAACAACTCTGAAATGAAATATTGAATCAAATCATCCAATCATTGAACCAATTGAACCATTATAACATCGACAAATAAATCATTGAATATCATCCAACTATTGCAAGCAAAACAAATCCATACCATATATAAGCTATCATATCATACCAACCATCCATCAATAAGCCATACACTATTCACCATCACAGAAACACAATGTTATTCCTACAGACCCTGATTAGACATATATTAAAATGTATATGTTATCCATACATACATGCTTCCACTATATAGGACTTGTGTACAAATCTCAAATCATCATGCATCACGATAATACTGAAGTAACCACTAAACCATACATGAACCAATCACAGACCACTAAATAAATCACAGATAGATCATTGAATCATACCCATTCATACTTCTATACCATTAAAACTAATCAATACAACCAAGTCATATCAATCCACACTGTAAGACACAAATCATCGTAATAGAGACATCATGGACAGACAATACAAAATAGAGTAGAACTCATTAGTTGTCATCATCAAACCATACTGCAAAACCTTAGAAGGTATACATGACATCAATGAAACACATTGGCATATGTATGCAACTACTAGGATTAACACCCGCTTACAGATATCAATATACTAAATAAATTATTGTAGAAATTATACACTACTTTACTGGACCAGGTCCGCGTATGTACGCGAGAAATTAGAAGAAAACATGTGTATCGATATTGAAATACTTGAATCAAACTTTCATTGCAACTCACAACATATGTTAACCCCAGATCTCAACACACATCATTATGTTTAGATCAAATCATAATCATAGTTATAGATCTAACATTATAATAATAAATAGATCAAGAAAGTATTTTCTTTAATATTCACCACCCTTTCATACCTGTCAGATATGAACTATCTCCTTGCATCCTGATGCACACCTGTTCCAAATAAGATAGGTCATTTATTTACACACCTAACACCTTCATCTCCATCTCCTTATATAGGTTTAGCCTTAACCAATACCTTAGGTAAATCCCTTTGTAGTGTCGTTAGTATTCTTTGACGGGATCAAATAACCATTGTTGCTTTGATTACTATGGGCCAATACCATGGTAAAGACCCCTAGTATCCAAATTACCATGATGCGGATTTTGTACGTTACTTTTCTTCACCATACCTGCATATGTACGTGACCTTGCTTCTTAGGACCCACGTATACTTTCACAAACATTACCTTTACGATCCATCTATCTTTGAACTAACATTCCTTTGTCCATATCACTTGTAACATATGTATTAATATGCATAATCATCATGTTATCACAATGTTGACATCTTTATCAAGGATTACTATGGGCCAATACCATGGTAAAGACCATTGGTATCCAGATTACCATGGTGCAAATTTTTTACAAGACTTTTCTTCACAATACTTGTGTATGTACACGACCTTGCTTCTTAGGACCTACGTATAGTTTCACAAACTTTACCTTTACCATCCATATATCTCTGAACTGACATTCTTTTGTTCATATCACTTGTAACATTTGTATCAATTTGCATAATCATCATATTATCACAATGTTGACATGTTTATCAAGTAGGTTGCCATCAAGAACAATACATTAGCCATAATGCCAACAGAATTAATTTCAACCAGAATCTTAACAATGCTTAAACAACTTTTCTTTTAATAACCACATTTTACTTTAATGGATTTAGTCGATAGCCACATGAATACTCAATTTATCTAGACCCACTCTAGTATAAAAGGAACTAAGGGATAAGTTGAGTCGTTTCCATCAATTTTTAATGAAAATATTTTAGGTGAATATCACTATTGATCTAAAAAAAATATCATTATCATACCATACCTGTTAGATAAATATAATGGAAATCATTGTTGATTTCAGTTTATGAACTACAATCATATCATTTCATTTCACAGAAAAGAGGCAAGGATATCTATTATCATATCATTTCTTTGTACAATGTTTAAGGATGATATTACTTTAAATTTTGCTTTTATTAAATCCTACGATGACTTGTGTAGTTATTGACTTTGTATCAATTCGACTACCGCTCATTTAATTGATAATATATATATGTGTATGTGTGTGTTTTCCATGATATTGATATCATTTAAACATTAATAAAATATGGAATAAGAAATAGTGATAGAGGTGCATGTCATCACTAGACTATGAAACAAATCAAAGTGAAAAGACTGAATACAACATAACCATGAACAAATGAAATGTGTTGATGGATTCAATAGGCTCACGCCTTGTAATTCGAATATAGATTAAATTATGGAGGTCATGGACCTTCTTTTTTTTTTTTAATATTAGGTTTCCTTAAGCTATAATAGAAAATTCCATGTATGCATTTGTTTATTGCCTTTCACTGCATTAATATCATCAAAAATCTTCCACACTTACATAATCCAAGATGCTAGATGAAACTAAATGATGGTAAAGGATGCGTATATTTTGCACATGGGTTAACTTTTTAATAAAATCTTTTGTTTACAAGATTTGATTGAAATTTAGAAAATATCTAACATGCATCTAGAGTAATTATTAATCACACAATCACTAATTAATATGAAAGTATGAGATACCTTGAATTATAATGACCACTCCTTTCAAGAGACACTATATATACACACATAAAATATAGGTGTCTTCATAGGGGTGATATTCAGAGTGGTGATATTAAATCTCTTCCATCTTTTCTTGCATCTTTTAGAGGTGTTTTCATAGGGGTGCTATTCAATGACTTTCCTTCAGCGGAACTCTGATACCATGTTAGTTTTTCTTAGGGCTATATTGTTCTTTTCTTTGATAATTGAATTTCTTTATTGAAAATGCAGCGAGAAAATACTAATTTAATTTTGCCTTGATTAAATTAGGAGAAATTCGAATTTCAATTTCAATTTCAATAAAAACACTTGGAGGTAGTTACTGAGGTGACATGGGTCTCATCACTTAGTTAACTCAGTAAATTCAAGTTGGAGACACTTGAGTTCAGTTCTTCATGATTGATTTCTAATTTGTAGCAATCTATTTCAGTTAATTTGAGTTATGGTTAGTGCAACTAGTGCTCACTCTTAGTAGAGCTAGTGGAGGTTCATTCAAGGATGTGTAAATTTTTTCACACTGGGTGATCATCCAGTTAAATTGATTAATCAACCTAAATTAACTCATGCATGCAGAGAATTCGAATTACCCAGTTGAGATTGGATTTCAAGGGAAGTGTATTATCAGTTGTGGAAATTTTCAAGTTGTACAGGTGGTGCATGCAGTCAAAGAAGGGCCTAAAGGAATTGTAAAATTCTCAATGAGTAATTTCCATAAGTAATAGGGGGCTAATTCCTCATCAAATAGTTCAAGGAAATAGGAGCTTGGAAGGCTAAGAAATTGGCTAAGTAATAGCTTGAGTCAGTCTGTAAGGCAGCGACATAGATTATACTAGTGCAGGGGTTACTAAGGCTTGAGCAAGCATTGTATTTCTTCTATATTCTTTGATTAATTCAATACAAATAGTAAGGTGTTTTGAGTAGTTTATTTCCCCTAGATAAATATTTGTGTATGTATGTTGAATCTTGATGCATGTTAATGATTTGTATGCTTGATCGTGATTTTCTTTCTGCAGATTAGTAGAGTAGCTTCAAGACTTGTGATCTAGTAAATTACATAAGTAGTTTTGAATATACACATTAAAATTAAGAATGGTATCAGAGCAGGAATCACAGTAGAGAAGAGAACTTGAAGTTGTCTTTGTAGGTTGATTGAATTTGCAGGATCAATTCTTTAGAGCTAAAAGGATGGATTTATATGGATTGGGACTCGAGTATGCCCTTAAGGGTAGCTCAAATTATGTTTCTTGCAAGGTCAAAATGGAGGCAGTGTTCAAAGATAATGGGCTGAAGGAATTCACAAATAATGATATTCTGAATCCTCCAACATCTGATGCTCAAGATCTAAAAAAATGGAAGAAGTGTGTAGAAAAAGTGAGGAGGATCATATTGGAGGTAGTTCGAGATCATATTGTATCGAATATCCATGGGAAAGATACTACCTATACAATGTGGCGTGCCTTGATAGATTTGTTCCAGAATAGTAATGACCACGGGCCGCTGGCACTAAATGAAAAGCTTTGGAATATCAAGATGCAGAAGGGCGACACAATTCCATAGTACCTCAGCAGGTTCACATAATGTCGTGATGAACTTGGTCAAGTTGGTCTTACTATAGCAGAGGATGATCTGGTAATCCCATCACTTCTAGGCCTTCCCAAGTGCTGGCACAGCTACCAAGATTCGGTAAATGGGAGAGAAAAGATACCAAATTGGGAACTCCTTTGGTTTGATTTGGTACAGGAGGAGATAAGCCAAAACACCAAAGACGGAACCTCATCCAAGGGTGATGATGAGGAGAATTATGCCTTGGATGGAAAGGAAAAGAAAGGGAAAGGGAAGAAATCCCAATCCAAATCAGAATTGGGTCAAGGGGACAAGAAGAAATACTTCCAAAATTAACTTATTTCATTATTGTGAACTGGCACACTATGCCACGAAATGTCCACACAAGAAAGTAGGCAAGAAGACCATAGGAGGAGAAGCGGGTGAAGCCGTGGCTTCATAGTTTGAAGTTGATTTTACCCTCATTGCATGCATGGAAAGTAGAGTGATGGGCAGTGTGTGGTATCTCGACAGTAGTGCCTCATTCCACATGATAGACAACAAAGAATTTTTCAGTGACTTGCAGGAGAAGGATCTCCAGATACACATTGAGATGGGAGATGGTGGAAGGTATAGTGTGATCGGAATTGGTACCGTTACTTTTCAGATGGAGTTTGGCTCCCCTCTCAGGCTTAAGGATGTGATGTATGTACCGGGTCTAAAGAAGAATCTAGTTTCTATCATGGTGTTGGAAGACTGTGGCTACGATGTGATATTCAGAAAAAGAAAGGCTTTTTTGAGACACATCGCCATGAGAAAAGTGAAGCAGATCGGTGTTCGAGTGAAAAAACTCTACAAATTAGATGTGGAATATTGTGCAACATTGAGCATAAAAGAAGAGAAGGTGCAGAGCTGAGATTTCGACGAATTGTGGCATAGAAGAATTGGCCATTTGCACCATGACAATTTGAAGAGCATGCAGTAGATTTCTACAGGCCTCCCTAATGGAGCACTAGAGCAGCGGGATACATGAAATGGGTATACATTGGGGAAGTACACAAAATCCACCTACAATGAGTGGGATAGCAGGGTGCATGTAATCCTTGAAAAGGTCCACTTTGATGTACGTGCACCTTTCTCAACAACTGTAGAGCCTCCAAAATGTCTTCAAAATATCATCCACTTTCACCTTTATCGCCACCATTTCACTCACATGTCACAATTCCATAGCCATATAATCTTTCATTAGCCTCCATTTTCATGATTACATGGGATTACCTTTGTTTTTTCCAAAAGCTAATGATTTCTAGTATTTTAAGTGAATTGATGGTTAAAACTTAGAAAAATGACATATTATACTTACTAATACTTAAAAGTGGCTTCAGTTTCATGACATGTGTAGGTCATTTGGAAGCTTCCAAGGCACCCTTATGTGGCCTCCAATGCTCAAATTCGAATTCCCTTTAAGATATGGAAGAAGATTTGGATAAAGGTCAAAGAGGATATGTGTCTCATCATTACCTATTTGAGTTTTAACTCTATATGTGTCTCATCATTACCTATTTGAGTCATAACTCTATATGTGTCTCATCATTACCTATTTGAATTGTGACTCTATGAGATTTTATAGGGATCTAGGGAGAGAATAGTGGACCTCCATTAATGAGGTAGCTTCTTATGTTCTTGTATAAATAGGAGAGCCTTCTCCTTTTAAGGGCATGTGTAAAGTTGGAGATACTCGGGTGTACAAGCTAAGATTATTTATGTTTGAATGGAATTTAGATTTAGCACCATGATCATGAGTGATGTTCACCTCTTTCTAGTAATGCTTACATTGTGAGCCTCTCAACTTGCCATCTCTCATACTTTTGGATTGGCCACCTATAATGTGTAAGATTTATTGTTTTTGATATATTAAGATTTATTGCTTTCATATATTAAGATTTATTGTTTTTGTATCTTTCCCTGTGTGAGAGGTTAAGAGTGATTTTTTTATTTTCTTTCATATCTTTTCCTGTGTGAGAGGTCTAGAATGATTGTTTTTGCTTTCATTTCATGTCATGTGGTTTTGATTATTCATTTCATAGGATCCTGATTTGATAATGCACACATGATCCCTTAGAGTAGATTTCATTTCATGCAATTTCAATTCCTGAAAGTGTGGTAGATTAAGATTTCATTCATACAAGTGTGGTAGATTAAAATTTCATTTATGAAAGAGTGGTGTGGTTTTCAATTCCTGCAAGTGTGATAGATTCAGATTTCAGTTCCACGTGATGTACTATAATTATACTATAATTTATTTTGAATTGATTGTTGAATTAGAATTGGCGAATTTGGTTTGTCGTTATTTGGTTTCGTAGTTAGATTGATCTAAATTGAAAGTTAATTTCTAGCATATACGGTGCATGCACGCTTCGCAAGTTTTACAAAACCCCCAGGTTGACAATTAAATGATAGGTAATTGATTTGCCTCAACATTTTGGCATCGTTGTCGGGGAAGTGTGCATAGGAACTAGCTTTTAGTGTAGAGTTCATTTTTTAGTTTTTTCCTAGATGCATGATTAAAGCATATAGACGCATAAACCATTTCGCTGCATATCATTTTTATAAAAAATATTTTAAAAAAATTGATACTAACCATTTATGGACAAAGGATCTAAAATGCAGATTAAACATTCTTTGGAGCACAATGACTACATTGAGGAATGGTATCGAAACACGATTGTGCCACGACATTCATACATTCTTCAAGAGACCTTTGTGGTAAATCTAAAGGTTAAAATGATTTCTCATGTCCTCATATACAATCAGGTACATTTTGCATATGAACATTTTAGAAAGTCTAATACATAATTGGCTCCATTGGAGACATTCATATACTTAAAAAAAAAAAAAAACAAAAACAAAACTTTCAAGTGGATAAATTAGGAAAAATAAGATCAAGCTTGATTGCATTTTTTTAAGTTTTTAGACTTTAAAATATTTAGATTTTTATTTATTTTTCTTACTTTTCCTAACCTCGCAAAAAGATTTTCAATAATAAATAAAATAAAAAAATAAAAAATAAAAACATTTTTTTTTTTATTTTCATAATTTAAAAAAAACATGTTAGATTTTCCAAAACAAATATCATGTTTTTTAAATAAGGAAATGAAAATTCTGAAATCAATTATCTTCTTTGTTTTTCATTCCCAAAAGAATTGACAAACTAAAGAAGGTTCTCGTATGACCTGTAAAAAAAAATTCAAATGCATTAGCTTAAAAGTCAAATTCCAAATTCGTCATAATAAGAAGAAGAAAAAAATATTGCTTTGAAATTGATCTAATTTGTTGCGTATCTAGCGCATCAATGATTCACATGATTCCCATTCTGGTTCGTTCTTGCGAAGCTACAGAAACAGTTCTTTTCTACAATCGACTTTGATTTGATTCATATCACAAGCAATCCATCTTAAGTTAATAACAGCTACTACCATTATCCAGATCTTGCCCAATTACGCATATGCGATGGCTGCTAAGCTTGGTTTGTTATTCATTCGTTAGCCAATGTAGAAATTAGCATCTTTCGTCCGAGGATGGTTTCGATAAACCCCAGTTATAAGAGTTTTCTAATATCTTGGTAACGATGGACTGGTTAAAAAAAATAACGTTGTAGACAATGGGAAGTCGACGTTTATTCTCAGATCTGACAGAGGCTCGGGATCTCATAGCTCCGCTGAATCAGGGGGAGAATCTATAGGTAACTATCCCACCCTAGAAACTGGTTTTGAATTCCATGACGAATAGTATACTAAATCAAAAACTAAATCTGAAGAGAGCTTGTATTCTATAGTAATTGATACCAATCTGGACCGTGACTCTGTTTTCCCAGAGCCCATAAAGAAAAAATATCTATACCCAGATATTCATTCTAAACAGTACCAACCAAGTGTATCTATATATCCCACTGTGCATATGGGTGATCTAATAGAAAACCCAATTGTTTTCTCATTAGAAACCCATGGTGAAATCGAGTGATTTCATGCTTATGAGATTGGTTCAAGGAGGCAATGTTGTTGCAGTATTTTCTAGGGTTGAGGATGATATTCAGTGGCCATTAACCAAGGATGAAGCAGTTGTCAACCTGATGTTTGCCATTATTTCTTCTCTCTTAGTGTACCCAATGAAGTATTTGAGGGGGATTCTAGTGATGAGGATAACTCGAACAATAGTTCATGTGGTACCAGGTCAAAACAGCCACGCCCTACCATCGTTGGACCTCTAAGAATAGTGAATGAACACTTTGATAAGGATGAAAAGATTCCCATTCATCCTCATCCATGCTTGGCAGTGGACATGAAAGATCCAATAAGTGATTTTGTTACCTGAGCATTTGCCAAAATACGTAACAACTTTAAAAACGTCATTTTTAAAACGCATTTTTTTACCAAATGAAAACAAATATCAAAAAAATAAAACATGAGTTTTTCTCAAAACGGGGTGAATTATGTATAGCATGAATGATTTCCTCAAAGTTCGTAACCACTTGAGATATTTTTGGGGTTATTTAGATCCCTATTTGCCGGATTGCGTGGGAAAAACGGTTTTCAATTATATGTACAAGTTTCAGTTGCGGCCATGCAATGGATTTGATTTTCCTGATCTACAGGAGGTAGATCCGCCACAGATATTTTATGTGAATTGTTGTGGTATCTGCTCTCGCTGGGCATCCTGGCTTATTGATTGAATTGAGGGTCCCTGGTCATTTACTGTGGCCCGCAACATTTAGGAGTTTGGAGGTGGAGATTAAAGATAAAATCAAGAGATGTTTTACTGAGGGCCGTGTTGGGGTTGTGAAAGAAATAAAAAAGTTTGATGTAGCCATTGCAAAGGTGCATTCTACAATGGAAATGTTTTATACATGGCAATTTCGTTTTTTTTTTATTTTGTTGTTTTTTTGTTATGTTTTATTTTTTTTGTTATGTTGTGTTTTTTTTAGAATGTTATATGTTAGGTTTTAATGTTTGTTATGTTTTGTTACGTTTTTGTTAATAGAGTGATGTTTTAATGTTTAACGTTTAATGTTTTAATGTTGTAAATAGGTTTGTTTTATATATATATATATATATATATATATATATATATATATATATATATATATATATATATATATATATATATATATATATATATATATATATATATATATATATATATATATATATATGTATGTCTTATATGTATAATGTTTATATATGTTTTGTTTTTTTTCTACTTTTTAGTTTTGTTTCAAGAATTTTTAGATTGTATGTTTTATTGTTTTTCAAGAAAATTTCCATGAAAACATGTTGTAAAAAAAAAAAAAATTTGGTTGTGCGGGTCCACTTACACACTCGTCGAAGCAAGAAACAAAAAAAAAAAAAGAATTCAAAAACACAAGACAAAATCAATCGAATAAAAGCACAATAGCTCATCTTAACTAAACTTAATCGTAAATTGTATTTTGTTAAGGTTGAATTTTTACATTGTCAAAATCATGATCAAAATTTATCATTGGATTTGTCTAATGATTATGTTTTCAAGCATGATGTAGGAAAGAAGAATAACTATAAAGGCGCTTTATATGCACAATCGATTGATGAATTTTTGATCGAAGATTGTTTTGCAGGAATCATCAAGCATTCACAAATAATATTTCTTTATCTTTATGAAATGCTATGGTTCAAACATAAATTGAGGAATTTTACCTGTGCATAACGTCATTTTTTTAGAAATTGGATTTATTATCGCTATTGTGAAATTGGACTAACCATTTGAAACGAAGACACATCATGAATTTGTCAATTATACAAATTTTTCATATGTACCTATATAAATTTATCACTTCTCTTTGAACACACTTACGTTTGTTGCAATGTTAGTGCCATGTTTATTTTCAGGTTCCAGGGAAATCAGAGAATTGAAGGAAGCCAATTGTGCATGATTAGTTTTCTACGACCAATTTCAAGAAACATGAACCAGTTGAATCCATTTCTATCATCCATAAATGCCATCATTTTTCCTCTCCAAACTCACAAGCTATTCAAGCATTTTCTCTAAGCATCGTCATCACCATTTTCCTTGAAAGTGTCGCACGTTTTCCACTTGCATTGTCCATTCACATTTTCCATAATTTCCATTCATTAACCCATTAATAGAGACATTCATCTCACTTACATGCTGATTTTTCCTTTTGCTTTACGTTCACTTGTTTACCCTCTTGTCATTTTCCTTTCCATTAAATAAATATTGCGATGAAAATTTTAATCTATTTTCCTTCCAAAATCATCATTTCATACTCATGTTAGATGATAGGGGATTCATTAATGCCTCCCTTCTAACAAGTCTTTGCCTATCGACATCATCACATTATCTAGGTTCAGGGCTAGAGTCCTTATTAGTACCTTGAGGCTTGTATGCATCAATGACAAGTTCTGTCGCCAACAATCATGGGAATACATCACTGTCCCTTGATCGTTGGATCTTGCAAGTGGCTCGACATCAGTTCATCTATTCGCACTTTGCAAGATCTACTTAGGAACCTTGGCACTCGTTGGCATTAAAGGTGAGTTTGCCTCGCATTGGTTAATGACATTCATTAATGGTCGGTAATCCAATGACTTCTCTTCATGCTTGACAACAACACATTTATTCGCATGACTAGAACTGTACCATCAGGTTTTGTAGTAGGTGAAGACTATATCATTTCATCATTTTGCAGCAGATACAACATATTTAGCAACAGAAATAAAGAATCCACTTTCACCACCTCATCCACCATTTATGCAACCAAGAAGCAGATGAAATTCTACATTCTATTCCATGATCGAGCAACAGTTACAACTTCTCTACATATGCACAATTTTTCCACTTCCTAGGTAAGTAAAGGTATGTCCTTTTCTAGCTTTTAATCATAGAAATCCTTGAATCCTGAAATTGTAATTTTTGGAAAATACTTCACCATATTTCCTTTCTCATTTGAAAAAAAATCGAAAACACCTTTAGTTGGGGGGGAAGGAACATCCATTTATGATCACTCTTCATATCACTTCAGAAGTTATGAATGCAAGTTTCTTCTCCACTCTCTCTAGCACTTTCAAGGATGATAATGTATGGGTTATTGAAAGTGGTGCTTCTAGACATATGGCAGGTGAATGCAGTCAACTCCAAAATTTGTCAAAAGGAACATCTTATGATTCAGTGGAACATGGAGAAAAGAAGAGTTATCCAGTGAAAGGAATTGGGTCTACTTCATTGGAGCTAGAGACCAGTGGAAGTATTCACCTCAACAACATACCCATTTCACTTCATTTCATCCTAACATACTTGTCCTAATCAATTATGATTGCATTATGGTTCAAAATTTATGTGATTTGCAAATAAAGACTAAATGATGAGCATATTATATGGTTGATTCAAAGATGCATTCTTAAATATGTTCAATGAATATTTCTACAACAAAAATAAACAAAGTATTGAAACACAAGAACCAATACCAATTAAAATTTGATTGTCACACAAGAACCAAACAAACATGTTGCAATTCAATTTATGACAAGGAATACTTTGCAAAAATAAATGAAATTTTCAAATGCAAAGTTTAAAGACAATTGATATAATCCAAGCTTATTCAAAAGCAAATCATGATTAAGAAATGCTATAGATTGCATGAGGACATGCAATAACATCAGTTAGGGGGTATGTAGAGTCTCCAAAATGTCTTCAAAATATCATCCACTTTCACCTTTATCGCCACCATTTCACGCACATGTCACAACTCCATAGCCATATAATCTTTCATTAGCCTCCATTTTCATGATTACATGGGGTTACCTTTGTGTTTTCCAAAAGCTAATGATTTCTAGTATTTTAAGTGAATTTATGGTTAAAAATTAGAAAAATGAAATATACGTGCTAATACTTAAAAGTGGCTTGAGTTTCATGACATGTGTAGGTCATTTGGAATCTTCCAAGGCACCCTTATGTGGCCTCCAATGCTCAAATTCGAATTCCCTTCAAGATATGGAAGAAGATTTGGATAAAGGTCAAAGAGGATATGTGTCTCACCATTACCTATTTGAGTTGTAACTCTATATGTGTCTCACCATTACCTATTTGAGTTGTAACTCTATATGTGTCTCATCATTACCTATTTGAATTGTAACTCTATGAGATTTTCTAGGGATCTAGGGAGAGAATATTGGACCTCCATTAATGAGGTAGCTTCTTATGTTCATGTATAAATAGGAGAGACTTCTCCTTTCAAAATCATGTGTAAAGTTGGAGATATTGGGGTGTACAAGTTAATATTACTCATGTTTGAATGGAATTTAGATTTAGCACCATGCTCATGAGTGATGTTGACCTCTTCCTGGTAATGCTTGCATTAGGAGCCTCTCAACTTGCCATCTCTCATACTTTTAGATTGGCCACCTATAATGTGTGTGATTTATTGTTTTTCATACATTAAGAATTATTGCTTTCATAGATTAAGATTTATTGCTTTCATATCTTTTCCTGTGTGAGAGGTTAAGAGTGATTGTTTTTATTTTCTTTCATATATTTTCATGTGTGAGAGGTCAAGAATTATTGTTTTTTCTTTCATTTCATGTCATGTGATTTTGATTATTCATTTCATAGGATCCTGATTTGATAATGCACACATGATCCCTTAGAGTAGATTTCATTTCATGCAATATCAATTCCTGCAAGTGCAATAGATTAAGATTACATTCCTGTAAGTGTGGTAGATTAAAATTTCATTTCTGAAAGAGTGGTGTGCTTTTCAATTCCTGCAAGTGTGATAGATTAAGATTTCAATTCAGCGCGATGTACTATAATTATACTATAAATTATTTTGAATTTATTTTTGAATTATAATAGGTGAATTTTGTTTTTCTTTATTTGGTTTCATGGTTAGATTGATCTAAATTGAAAGTTGATTTCTATCATATACAGTGCACACATGCTTCGCAAGTTTTACGAAACCCCCGGGTTGACAATTAAATGATAGGTAATTAATTTGCCTCAACAACAACCTCCATTGCCAAGCACAAGTATTATGTTATATTTGTAGATGATTTCTCACGGAAGTGTTGGATCTACTTCATACAGAAGAAAGACCATACATTCTCCAAATATGTTGAGTTTAAATCACTTATTGAGAAATAGATTGGCAGGAAAGTGAAGGCTCTTAGGAGTGATAATGGTGGTGAGTATGTGTCGAATGAGTTTAAAATTTTTTGTGCAAAGTCAGGAATTCAACGGGAGTTAACAACACCTCATAACCCAACACATAATGGGGTGGCTGAGAGGAAGAACAGAATTATTGTGGGAGCAGCATGGACGATGTTGCATGACCAAAGCCTACATCTACACTTGTGGGCTCAAGCATGCAACACAGCGCTATATTGGCAGAACAGGAATCCTCACTGGATTCTTTGCATGAGTATACCAGAGGAAGCTCTTTCACGGAAGAAACCAGATGTGTCACACTTTATGATCTTTGGATCTTCAGTTTACTGTCATGTTTCCAAGGAAGCAAGGAAAAAGCTAGAGCCAACAGCAGAGTTGGGCATATTTGTGGGGTGCACTAATACACCTCACAACTATCGAGTGTACTTTCCATCCCTCAGGATGACAGTGGTCATACAGGATCTGAATTTTGATGACGAGAAGGCACTGAGGTATTCTCTTGAGAGGTAGCTTTAGTTGCAAATTGATCAGGAGATTTTGGCTCCAGAGGAAGAACCTCGGGAAGTTCTGGAGCAACCGCAAGCAAAGGAGGAGGGAGTGGATACATCCACTCAAGCAAAGATATCCAGAGAAGGAAGGAAGCATACCAGGGAAGCTGACAAATTATTTTAGGATGCTAAAGAGAATGTGGGAGCACCCACATCACAACATAGGCAGAGGAGGTCACCAGATCGATACACTGGTTACATGGCTCTAATGAGTGAGCTACTTGAGATAGAACAATACTCATTCAAGGAAGCAATGCAGAAACCAGTATTGGTTGATGCTAGTGTTGATGGTGTTGGACCCACCAACATGTCAAGGGATCTCCCCGGTAAGAAGCCCGAACTAGACCTCAAACCGTTTTTGGAGTAGGAGTCCCAGCAGTGGGTAGTGCGGTATCGCCTTGACTGCGGTTTCATGCAAAGGTAAGTAAGATGTCCTTTTGGTAGCATGGGTGTGACCTTGCAGCGAATCAAGGAAGGTGTATGAAAGGTTCTAACACATGGAAAATGGGATGAGTGCGCCCCTTAGAAACCTGTGATAGCATGCAACTTGAAAGGGAACACATGAGTAGAAAGACATCACGAGATGGAATGCAAGATATCCTACTATCCAAAGTGATGGATTATATCAACAACACACTTCAATAAGATTCATACAAACACAGACAGAATAGTCCATACATACATGCGTAAATTACAACTACATACATCATTAAAATAAACAGCATAGTCGAACTACAATAACAACATATGCATGAAACATGTTGGCTTTGTTATATTAAAATAGTGAAATATCCAATCATACATAAAACCATGACTTCCACTAGCCTTGATAGCAAAACATTACAGTCATTGTTGCCTGCTCTTCCAAAGAGATGTATTAGCTCTGCACTGTGGAGAAGTCAAGGCTCGTTACAATACACTCCAAGCTTTCTCTAAGTTACACCTATAGGAATATTGGCTCCCAAAATCCTCTACAATGAGTTATAAGGTTCTATAAATAGAAAAGGGTGGGGTGACCCTTGACATTCCCCTTTGTGACTCTTCACCTACCCTCATGACTCTTCAACTTACACATGATTGTTACATTCTACTATTGACACTTGGTATTTCACTTTTACAACATGTTTACATTACAATCTACACATGTACCCATGTGAGAAAAAAATGGGCTTGAGTAAGCCATGCAAGACATCACTAAGACTCGGACATTTATGGGAAGACTAACTCTTCGACATCCTTGTGATGATCGACGATGGCAAACTGATGCCAAGCTTGGTAGTCTGTTGTGTTTTCCATGTACTCTGTGGTGACATCCTTCTGAAAGAAAACTCTTTCCCCCATTTCATTTGGGTACACTGATTTGGCACCTCTGTCCAACTCGTCAGATAACATGCGCATCATAGTATTGAGTGCAGCCGAACCAGCAACATATTGGTGCATACAATTCTGAGGGCCAGCGGGCACTACCTCTCAAAATTGCACAGAGAAAGCCTAGAGGTCAGTGTTGGGAAAGATCTGCATAATTTATGGGAGGAAGGCAGAGCCTTCACTCTCAGAAATGCGTAGTGCAAGCAGGGTAAGGCAAGGTCCAGTCCAAGGTAGCCAAGACCCACTGGCGGGAGAATGAAAACATGAAAAGGTTGAATGCATGTGCAAAGATGAGTGCATACAAGAGTGACTGATTATACATGCAAACAGTGAGTGTAGGATTCAAAAAGGGGAAAACAAGTAAGTGTGTGAAGCGAGTCGCCACAATGGCGACCATTAGTGCAGAAACAGTGTCATGCATGCGACAATAGTGAAATGCCATGAAAAACTAAAACAATTCTTCTATAAGCTAACATGCATTAAAATGATAGCAAGCGCTCAACAAAACCAAGCAAACAACACTCACACAAACCAAAATACAAAAAGCAAAAAAAATCAGCAAAATGCATGAAAAGCAGACTCACCGAGAAAAAGCTGAGTTGAGTGTATCGAATTCTCCTAGATGCGATGTGGAATGCGAGAGCTCCAAGATCGAATTGAGGAATGAGCTCTGAAGCGTCGAATAAATAGTTTTGATAATATCGAGGCTTATGACGCACATGCCACAAATCTAGGAAAAAGTGACATTTGGCGGGAGGTTTCTAAAATGGCTTTTTCATGTAACCTCCAACTACTAAAAATGGATCCCTAAAATCTAGGGATGCTTTTTTTCTTTCTTTTTTCTTTTTGCTTTTTCAGGAAAAGAAACCCATGCATGCAAATGAATATTGGTCAGTTCTGAAGGGAACTGGTCAACTTGGGAGCACATGCAACAGACTACAAGCCTGTGGATGACTTCTATGCAATTTCTAGGTTGAGTGGCTCTAGCTTCCCCTCAGGCTTTGCACAATTTATGGACTGAAGCCTTGTTCGTCATCCAGAACTGCACAAATTTGGAGAGTGATCCCAGTTATGGGTTGCTCTACATAATTTTCAGATGGAAGGTTACATGCCTACTCTGCGCATTTCTGGAGAGCAGCCAGTTGCGTATGTGGTCTGCACAATTCTGGATAAGAAGGTTGGTTCCCCTCTAGTTCTGTGCAACTTTCCAAGTGAGCACAATAGCTAGAAAATTACCAAGTTCTAGGATGTCAGCTTGCGGGTGAAATGAAAACAAGTTAACAAACAGAAGTTGATAAGCCACTAAAACTCGACTGAAGCATATGTACCTGGATAGTGCAAGAAATGATGTTAAGGATAGTTGGTAGGGAGGCTCCAAAACAAAGCTAAGGAAAAATTTTGGAGGGTGGTTGTAGCCGCTACAACACTTGGCGACACACTGTTAGAACTCCAAATCTCTGAATGGAGCTTTTTTTGTGAAAGAAAGTCTAAATCCTCCGGAAGTATTGTTTGGTTCTCTAATCATCTTGGTTTCCACACTAGCTTGATTGAAAGATGTAGCACTTGCCATGCTTTTGATCAATCAGCACACATTCCAAGCCAATTCAACATAGTTGTTTCAATTGAGGATGAGGGGTATATTTTTGCACAAGTAGTATGACTATCAGAGTTTAAGTTTCATCTCTAGTGTTGCTCCGCTACCAGTAGGCCTGGACAATACCCCGATGGAGTTACGTGGGAACACAAGCATCACTCCGCTACTAGCGAGCCTAGTCAGTACCCCAGTAGAGTTACTTGCATCACCTCTTTGTGTAGGAAGCCTTTCTCTTCTTTCGCCTTATTCATTTTTTTCAAAAAAAAACACATTTTCATTTTTCAAGAACTATGCATAAGCACTTTTTATTTCATAGGCAAAAGAGGGATCCCAACTTATTGAGAGCAGAAGAGGTTGTTCCTTCAGTGAAGTATTTTTCATTTACCTTTGACATACTTGTTAAGTTTTTTCCCCTCACCTTACTCTACTTGACTGAGTTTCCAAGGGTTAACCCAAAACAACCAACTAGAGTAGGTGGTACTAGTTAGTGCACAAGCATTTTGTTTTCATCAAGAATCACTTCGAACAAAACATATTTTCCATTGGTGTATCATTGAATGAAGACAACAAGTTCTACATCAAGAGAGAGGACAACAGATAACCAAGTATTGATAGATGTACAAGTCCTCTTGTACTTTACCTTTTCCTGTCTTAAGAGTTTGTCATGGTTTCATGCGTGATCCAAAATGGATCTAACATAGACTTCTAAGTCTATGAATTTTCCTCACAGAGGAAAAATTAAAGTCAAAGGATTCTCTTGGAAATAGTCTCATTGTATAGATCTCTTCATTCTGAATCTAACGCAATTTGAATGGACTAAAATGGACTTCGGATGAAGAAGTTATTGCAAAAAGAATATTGCCCATTATCCTTAGAAAAGGAGGCAAATCCTTATGAAAATGGGCTTAAGCCTTTATATGTGTTCCTTAAGGAAATTGCATCAGAAAGGTTCAAAGGGTGGAGCAGCAGGCCTTAAGGGCTCCCAGATAGTGAGCTCCGATATATCGCAACGGAGGAAGGCCTTCATGCGATATCAGAACCTTGGGCAAGTGATTTGCGATTGTGATCCGCGAATCAACAGATCGGCGATCAACACAGTCAAAGGGAAGTTGTATAGAGTGATCGGCGATCGGTGATTGGGATCACAACAATACAAAGGGACCATGCCATTGCGACTTGCAATGAGTGATGATGTGATTGGATCCGGACCTTTGGATCGCGAGCTTGTTCAGACAGTGGAGGATCAACGGCGGGATATCGCATCGCTATTATGTTAAGTCCATGAATCGGAGCTCCTACTTGTTGCGATTGTAATATACGATTAGAGCCTGAACCCGATAGAGTTATAGATGTGATTGCATAAATTTTGAAATTCAGAATTTCAGATTTTCAGTGTATTCCCATGTATTGATGTTTTTTGCCATTTCTTGGGTTTTAAGAATTCCACCTGTGCGATTGCGATTTGCGATGACAGGATGGACCTAAGAGGGATATAGATGTGATTGAAGGCCATTTGAAGTCCGGGCTTAAGGCCATGATGGATTTTTCTATGTATTCCTTTGTATTTCCGTTATGAACAAAATAAGCGTTATTTTGCAGATTTTGTTCTGGAGAAAGGCCGATGATTCCTTTGTAAACTGTCTCTGTTCTTGAATCATTTGTGCCATGCTGTAAGCGGGCATTTCTGTAACAATGATGCATTATGTAATATGTAGAGCCACAGAGCCAGCAAGCCAGATGGCCAGTCACAGAGCCATAGAGCTAGAGAGCCAGAGGGCCAGTCGAAGAAACACAGAGGTAGAGGAATGATTACACACAGAGGAACGGATGGAAGCTGCAGAGTCGGAGGATTCCTCAAAAGCTAAAGAATATGACTCTCACAGGGGGCTCACAAAAATGTAGCAGCAGAGAAGTTAGTCTCCCTTTAGGGAGCTCACTGCTGGGTAAAGAGCCAAGAGCCAGAGCCAAAGCCGAGAGCCAGAGCTAGAGCCAGAGCTAGAGCCAAGAGCTAGAGCCAGAGCTAGAGCCAGAGCCAAGAGCTAGAGCCAGAGCCAGAGCCAAGAGCCAGAGCCAGAGCTGAGAGCCAGAGCCAGAGCTAGAGCCAGAGCCAAGAGCCAGAGCGAGAGTTAGAGCCGAGAGCCAGAGCTAGAGCCAGGAGCCAGAGCCAGAGCCAAGAGCCAGAGCCAGAGCCAAGAGCTAGAGCCAGAGCCAAGAGCCATAGCTAGAGCTAGAGCCAGAGCCGAGAGCTAGAGCTAGAGCTAGAGATAAAGTCGAGAGCCAGAGCCGGAGCCAGAGCCAGAGTCGAGAGCCAAAGCCAGAGCTAGAGCCAAGAGCCAGAGCCAGAGCTGAGAGCCAAAGCCAGAGCCAGAGCTATAGCCGAGAGACAGAGCCAAGACACGAGAGCTTGAGAGCCAAATAGCTAGGGATAAATATGGAATTCTAAGCCCATTGGTTCAGTTGTAAACCAATGGAGTTGAGTGTGGAACTTGTAAAAGAATTGAAGCCATAATCCTAAAGAGCCTAATCGATTTTATTGGAGCTCAAGGAGACGTAGCCCAAGATATCAGGGTGAACTCCATATTAAGCTTGTTGTCTTGTGGTTTGTTTATTTGCTGCATCTTGTTGCTATGTATATGATGTTTATTGCTGCATTGTTTCACTGTTGTCTGCTACATATCAATTTATGCAAATGGACGTAAAGCAAATAAATAGTTAAAGACAAACACAAGCATACACCTCTTTCAAGTTCTTTTATTTCCGCAAGTTATCAATCATAAGCATAGATCTTGGGAATATATAAGCTTTGGAGTGGGAGAGGATCTTGTAAGTTTGACAAGAAGCCTTTAATGCCCCATTTTTAGATCAATGCAAAACTAACCTATGGGCATAAATAAGCAAGCAAAACAAAATAGAAAATAACGAAATTAAATGCGAAAGCAAAGCAAGTAAGAAAATCAAGCAGACAAGCAAGCAAACAAAGAAAACCAGAAAGCAAACATGCATACAAGCAAACAAGAAAAAAGCAAACACTACTCCTACTCCTAAGCTAACAGTGCATGGGTCTGCTCACGTGAAGTGATACTTCCAATGCAGCCATTGGTGCATTGGTTGACCCATGTTGGTGAAGCCATGGTTCACGAACAACACATTCAAGCGAACCAGCAAACATGAAAGATATAACAATGAAGACAAACACACTCCGAGTTTAAATGCATCCACAAAAAAGAAAAAAGTGAAAGCACACAACATGCACTTTGTGGACTTACCATGGTTTTGTGCTATACTACGTACAAATGTTAAGCATATGCACTCTCTTGACTGTGATATGAAAGAAAACATTAGAAAAAGAGATAACTTACATCTCTCAAATGTGCTTGCTATGTAAGATTCCTCCAATGCTTGAGTGATAGGATCATGTGGTTCGAGTGGAGGAAGTGAAATATGTGTGTTGGATCGATCAGCAATGCATACAGATGAGTGATGATGAGCCTCAGGTATTTCAGCAATTTCCTTATCAGAAGTGAAAATAAACTTAGGAGAGGGGGGCCTGACATAACCATCATCTCGGGTTGAAGTGACTCGACATCTTGCGGGGTTTCGACTTCATCGACAGATAGATCATCATAAACATGTGGCTTTGAAAGATCAACAATGATAGAATCAACCTCATGATCGAATGCGGGAGTAAATAGATCACAACCGCTATGATCAGAAAAAATCAATGGGTTCATCGACATCTTAATGATTTGATCAATCAAATAGAGGGGTAGATGAGAAGCAAGAATTTTCAACCTCTGCATTTCCAGAAAAAGTAGATGAAAAATCAAGTGGATTTTCAATTAATAATTTGTCATCTCCATTGTCAGATGATGGACAGACATCGGGTGTGTTTTACGAGTGATCAGAAGTAGATGCATCCGTGGATGGATTTAGACTAGGAAAATCAGAGACAGCAGAATCACCAAAGATATCAAGAAAAAGCGGAGGAGGCGTGGATAGAAGGAGGTCATCCTTCACTACAGGTTAATGTTCAGATCCCTAGTCATACTCATCATAAATGACAACGCAGGTTGGTTGTGCAACATCAACTTCATCAATGGCTTGATCCTCATTCACAAAATGTGTAGAGTCTAGAATGGAAGAACATGAGACAGTGCAATCTAGAGGATCAACAAAACGTGAATATGGAGGTTGAGATAACAAATGCATATGACAACCCATGGGCTTCCCAACCAAATCTGCGCAAAAATTAAGAGTGGTGGCGGTGGGAGGATGTGACAGTTCAACAGACGTGTGTGCATGTTCTCCCACATCACTCTACAGGGGTGGAGTTGTTTGAGGAGGGGAAGGCAGAAAGTCTCTTGTGACAATGACTGTATCCGCTTGTGATTGCGCAGCTCCATCACCAGAGTATGTTGAGCGGGGTTTGAACTTTAACTTTATTTTAGGACAAAGTGATTTGGTAAGGCAATATTCAAATATTTCCATGAGATATTGGCATTCCATCTGACTTTTCGGAGCTTCAAACATAAGTAAACAGAAGTGCTACCAAAAATCCATAAGCGATTCATGTGGGTCCTTTCGTTGTTTTAATATTTTTTTTTCAAGAGCTTCAGGATCAAAATGATGAAAAACAGATTTGATTAGATCACTGAAGTGCTTAAATGAGTGCACACAAATGTGAGGCAGGTTGCAGCACCATCGTTCCAGGGATTTTTGAAGTGTGTATGCAAGCATCATGCTGACCTCAACTTCATCAAACTATTTCTCGTTCCCCAAGAATGCAAGGAAGTCATGTAAGTGCTTAGGCCAGGACACTTCGCCTTCACCATCATACATGAGTTCTAACAAGTAATCAAAGAACTCCCTCATGATTTCAAAGGAATGTCCATTAGACAGACATCACAGAGGGTTAACTATAATGATATCCATGATAGATGTGCGAAGATTCAAAATAGGATGTGAGGACTCAGCTTGTCATCTGACCCTCCTTCTAGCGCCAAAAACGTTGACGATGTTGGACCCGCCAACATGTCAGGGGATCTCCCTGGTAAGAAATCCCAACTAGACCTCAAACTATTCAGAGTAGGACTCCTAACAATGGGTAGTAAGGTATCACCTTGACTGTAGTTACACACATAGGTACTTAAGATGTCCTTGTTGGTAGCAAGGGTGTGACCTTGCAGAAAATCAAGGAAGGTGTATGAAAGGCTCTAACACAAGGAAAGGGGGATGATTGCACCCCTTCAAAACTTGTGATAGCACGCAGCTTGAAAGGGAACACATGAGAAGAAAGACATCATGAGATGCAAAGAAGGATAGTCAACAATCCAAAGTGATGGATTATATCAACAACACGCTTCGATAAGATTCATACAAACACATATGAAATATTCCATACATAAATGTGTAAATTATAGCTACATACATCATTAAAGTAACCAGGATAGTCGAACTACAATAACAACATATGCATGAAATTTACTGGATTTGTTATATTAAAAGAGTGAAAGATCCAATCATAAATACAACCATGACTTCCACTAGCCCCAATAGTGGAACATTATAGTCACTCCCACCTGCTCCTCCAAAGAGATGTACTAGCTCTGCATTATGGAGAAGCCAAGGCCCATTACAATACACTCCAAGCTTTCTCTAAGTTACACCTATAGGAATCTTGGCTCCCAAAAGCCTCTATAATGAGTTATGAGGTTCTATAAATAGAAAAGGGTGGGGTGACCCTTGACATTCTCCTTTGTGACTCTTCACCTACCCTCATGACTCTTCAACTTACACATGACTGTTACATTCTACTATTGACACTTGGTCTTTCACTTTTACAACATGTTTACATTACAATCTGCAGATGTACCCATGTGAAAAAAAAATGGGCTTGAGTAAGCCATGCAAGGCATCACTAAGACTCAAATAGTTGTGGGAAGACTAACTCTTTGACATCCTCGCAATGATCAACGATGGCGAACTGATGCCAAGCTTGGTAGTCTATTATGGTGTCCACGTACTCTATGGTAACATCCTTCTTAAAGTGAACTCTTGCCTCTGTTGCATCCAAGTACACTGATTTGGCACCTCTATCCAACTCGTCAAATAACATGCCCATCATGTGCAGCCAAACCAACAACATACTGGTGCATAGTGTCTGTGCTCATCTACAAGTTTGTGTTGGTGGCTATGCGCATCAACTGATCAAAGTACATGTCCAGCTCCAGTCGAACTTGGTTCTTTGTCTTCACCTCAATGAGTGTGCCAATGGATTGGATCGCATGCATGCACCATGACAACCATGCTCCTGGACACTCGTGCATGTGAAGCTTGCAAGTTGGTGATGAGCTGCGAGAGTTCCTCATAGTTCCGGATCTGACTTCAGATGCGTGCCTTAAAATCTACCTCCTTTGGCTTCATCATCTTTGGAAAGTGCAATGGGGCTCCCTTGTACCACATTGTCCATATCTATATGTGATTGACAGCAGTATGTAGATATGACAAGATGCATGCTCTCCTAGCATAGTGTTGCTTCCAATCGTTGAGATGGAGAACTGATGTATGCATGGTGACAAATCTGAAGTACAACTTCCGCATGACTGTCTCGAAAGACGATGCTTCATCTAGTATCGCTCTCCTCAACTCTATTATGGCGGATGTTGTAACTTTGACTCCTCTCTTCTTGATTGCTTGTAACTCCTTAGCCATGAGCTAGTTCTTATTTATTAAGAATCTAACACTCGAGCTGGTGGCTTCGGCATATGCTTTGGTGGCATCGTCTAGTGTGGTTGGATGTCTGTGCACATTAGATATGATCACTCGCTCTTCAAACTACGCAGGAGATACATGGACATCTGGAGTAGGCACTCTTTGCTACTACACAACTCTGTGTTGTGACTCATCGAAAGATATGTTGTGCATCTCCTCTTCTGGATTGTCTTCAAGGATTTTAGTGTCTCCTTAATCACATGGGACTTTCTCTTCTTCTAGATCTAGTGAAGCCTATGGAGTGATCTCTTGGTTTTGAGGCATGAGGTCAATGTCCTAATCTAACTCAGGCTGAACCATATCCATGTCCATCTGCTTTAGCATCTATTCAATCTCCTGAGAAAATTCCTTCTCTTGTGACTTCTCACCCTATCTGCTCTGTGCCAGCTGCTCAAATGAGTCAATAACCTATATGGGTGCAGTTTCATCAATATGTGCATGTTGTGCCTCCTGTTGTTCTTATTCTTGTTGCACTTCCTTCTCTCTTCTGTGCATCTCTTATTCTTTCCTGAGTTGTTGCTTCAACTCCTGCAACTCCTTTTCTGCTTCCTCCATCTTCTTCTTCTCTCTTTGCCTTTGCGCGATCCTTCTGTCGCTTTGTCACCTCTTTGCCTCAATCTCCAAAGTTCTCTTAACACAAGTGGATCTGCTTTGAACTTGCATCTTTACTCCACCTCTACGTTATCTGCAACCTTCCTCTTGCCTTTTTTAGGCACAGGTATGATGCTCTTTCTTCTAGCTCATGATGTTATTCTCTGAGATGTTGTTGCCTTCTGCTTTGCTAACCACTCTACATCCATGCTAACCAGTTCATTGAGCCTTGAGAAATGATAGCAGTATCTCCATGGGTCTTCCTCAGGCCAATGACATGCCCCGTGGATCCAAGGATGATGCACTCTCACACAATGGTCCTTTACTAAGCAATGTGGGTCATACAGATTGAAACTTTTGGTGTTGAAGGTGAATCTCTTGAATTCCTCCGTCTCAGCCTCAGCATGATTGAGATTCGGGATCTCATACAACCCGATCCGAAAAGGAAGAGCAGGACAAGGTGCCTTCTTATTCCTGTGTAGTCTTGCTGACAACCCTGTCGAGATGTGATATGACACTTCTTGCATGAACATCTTATCCATTGCAAACTTTCGTAAAACATGTAGAGCCTTCTCCGCATTGTACATCCGTATGAAGGTGCCAAGGGGTGAGGCATACCAATCTGCTATGTCAATGAATGCCTCCATTGTTTTTTGCGACATGAAAGGTGGATCCTGCTCAAAGATCATCTTGTATATCAAGGTGAAGAAGTGGTTTGATAGTTGTATGATAACTCCACAGAAGCTACATTCAGAGAAAAAGTTGCAATAGGTGTGCACAGAGGTTTGTGAAGGTGTCCATGCCCAACCCAAGCCTGGGAACTATTGACGAGCACATATTTCATCAAGTATGTAAGTGGACATGAATAGCTTCACTTTTTGACCCTTGGGCAGATGTCAAGCTTTTGTTACCTATTCCTTTAACTTAAGAGCCAACATGTCGGACCAGTTGAAATGTCTTCCTTTGCTCGCCAGTCATCCAACACAATCACCCAACTCTGTAGGAAGGTTTATGTGCTCTCTTGGTCATATAAGCAACATGCGAAGATGACCAGGAGCTGATATGCCTTCCACAGTATCCTTTTCTTGTACACTTGGTTGAGTTTCATCCTGAACTTGGGTAGCTCTTTCACCCAGCTCTTCAAGATGTCTCTTGAGTTTGCACTATGGCTAGGTCTGGTGAAGGGTCTATCCATCGTGATCACGAGCTACAGAAAGTGATACATCTCCTGAAAGTCCTTTACCCTGAAGGTAGAAAGTTATATTCCACTAACACTCATCAACACCATCGTCTCCAGATCAATATGCGAGACAATCCAATGGATCATGTTCGCGCATGGAAACACGAGATACCTGCATGCAATCTGGTACAAGCTAGACTTGCCTATGTTGACATAAACTCTGTGGTCCTCCAGATTCTCCTCAAATGTGCCTGAAAAGGTGTCATTGATGTCCTTCCATTTCATCTTGATCTCCTTGTCTATGAACAACTTAGTGTCTTCATAGATGGGCGAGCTCATAGACAATTGTTCAACTGCATCCCCAGTTGCGCTCTTGACGGCGTCCTTTGACCATGCTCTCTTGGAAGCCATTGTACTTGTACTACTAAGAGAAGAATGAACACATGTGATACCTAGAGATAGAGAAACACTCATGGAAAGCATAATGTCAGGTGAAAACCAAAACAGCTTAAGGATTGACATGCAGCACACCTGGGTGACTGACTAGAAGAATTGCGCAATTTTCATGGGAGACTAGGAGACTGACTGCCAAAACTACACAAAACACGGCCTAAACTATCAGTGGGCTGATTGACTATTGAAACTGCACAAAGAAAAGTCCATCTTGGCCTGCTAAGGACTGAAATTACACAATGTGCAATTTCAGTTAGCGATGACTGCAACCTGATCAACTACATCTGCGCAATTCCGGTGGTCAGTGGGCACTGCCTCTCAGAATTGCACAGAGAAAGCCTAGAGGTCAGTATTGTACAAGCTCTGTTCAATTTCTGGGAGGAAGGCAAATCCTTCACTCTCAGAAATGCACAGTGAAAGCAGTGCATGGAAAGGTCCGGTTCAAGGTAGCCCAAACCTGTCAATGAGCGACTGAAAACATGAAAAGGATGAATGCATGTGCAAAGATGAGTGTAGACAAGAGTGAATGATCATGCATGCAAACAATGAGTGCAGGATTAAGAAAATATAAAACAAGTGTGTGAAGAGAGTTGCCGCAATGGAAACCGTTAGTGAAGAAACAGTGTCATGCATGCGACAACAGTGAGATGCCATGAAAAACTAAAACAATGCTTCTACAAACTAACATGCATTAAAATGACAAAAATAACTCAACAAAAATAGGAAAATAATGCTCACATAAACCTAAATACAAAAACCAATAGAAAAGAAGCAAAAGGCGTGAAAAGCAGACTTACCCAGAAAAAAGAAGAGTTGAGTGTGTCAAATGCTCCTAGATGTGATGTGGGATGCCAGAGCTCCAAGATCGAAGTAAGGAATGAGCTCTGAAGTGTTGAATAAATATTTTTGATAAGATTGAGGCTTGTGACACACATGCCACAAATCTAGGAAAAAGTGACAATTGACGAGAGGTTTCTAAAACGGCTTTTGCATGTAACCTCCTACTGCTAAAAATGGATCCCTAAAATCTACGGATGTTTTTTTCTTTTTTCGGGAAAAGCAGCCCATATATGCAAATCAAGATTGGTTGGTCCTAGAGGGAACCAATCAACTTGGGAGCACATGAAATGGACTACAAGCCTATGGATGACTTCTACGCAGTTTTTAGGCTAAGTGGCTCTCGCTGCCCCAAAGGCTCTGCACAATTTTTGGATTGAAGCCATGGTTGTCATCTAGAACTGTGCAAATTTTGAGAGCAAGCCCAATGATGGGCTGGTCTACACAATTTTCAGAGGGCTGGTCTACACAATTTTCAGAGGGAAGGTTGCTTGCTTGCTTTATGCATTTCTTGAGGGCAGCAGGCTACCAATATGGTTTGTGAAATTCTAGAGAGGAAGGTTTGTTCCCCTCTAGTTCTATGCAATTTTCCAAGTGAGCATAATAACCAGAAAAATGACCAAGTTCTGGGATGTCAACTTGTTAGTGGAAGGCAAACAAGCTAGCAAACACAAGCTGATAAGCCACTGAAACTCAACTGAAGCATATGCACCTAGATAGTGCAAGACATGTTGCTAAGGATGGTTGGTAGGGAGGCTCCTAAACGAAGCTAAGGTAAAATTTTGGAGGGTGGTTGTAGCCGCTACAACACTATGGTAGAGGAATATGATTCCATTGTCAGAGACGGTGTTTGGGAAGTGGTCCCAATACCAACAGACAAATCAGTAGTTGGTTCGAGATGGATTTACAAGATAAATCATGTAGTATATGAGAGCATAGAGAAACACAAGGCTATATTTGTGGCCAAGAGGTTCTCTCAGGTGGATGGAATTGACTATGAGGATACCTTTGTTCTAGTATCAAGGTACTAATCCATTGGGTAAATTCTAGCACTGTGAATGCAGATGGGATGGAAGATCCACCAGATGGATGTGAAGACAGCATTCCTCAATAGATTTATTGAGGAGGAGGTGTATATTGAGCAACCGGAGGGGTTTGAGACCTTTGACAGAGAGTCGCATATGTGCATACTCAAGTGAGCATTGTATGGACTCAGGAAAGCACCCCATGCTTGTTATATGAGGATTGATACCTATCTCACTAGTTTTGGCTTCACCAAAAGTGAAACAGATGCAAACCTTTATTACATGTGGTAGAATGAAAATTATTGATTATTGTTTGATATGTCAATGATTTGATCCTTACTAGTGATGAGAAGTTGATCAAATCTTACAAGGAGGACCTTGCAACAGAGTTCGAGATGAAGGACATGGGACTCATGCATTATTTCCTTGGTTTGGAAGTATGGAAAGGATATGGTGAACTATTTGTCTCTCGGGTAAAGTATGATAATGATATACTGAAGAATTCTACATGGAGAGCAACAAACCCATGGACACTCCTCTAGCAGGTAACCAGAGGACATAGGATGCCACTTCAGGTGAGGAAGTGTATCCTACCATTTGCAGACACATTTTTAGTTCACTCATGTATTTGGTGAAAAAACCACTAGACGTGTGTTATGAAATTAGCCAACTTAGTCAATCCACGGTTAAGCCAACAAAACTATATTGGAAGGAAACAAAGCATGTGTTAAGATATCGCAGGGGCACTACTTAGTTTGGTCTTTGGTACAAACGGTTGGAGGGAGTGAAGATGCAAGGCTTCACAAATGCAGATTGGGCGAGGAGTCCATCAAATAGGAAGATCACTTCATGAGGAATTTTCAATGTTGGGTTGGCAACAATTTCTTGGTATAGCAGGAAGCAGAGATCTATGGCACTCAGCTCAACGGAAGTAGAATACATGGTTGCAATTCAAGCAGCATGTGAGCTTATCAGGATGAGAAAGATTCTTGTTGGGTTATTTGGTCATATGATGGATCCTACAGTGATTCAATGTGACAATTAGAGTTGTATCAAACTCTCTGAGAATCCAGTATTTCATGATCGATCCAAGCATATCGACATCTAATATCACCATTTACGAGATTGTATGCAAAGGAGGATTATGTTGTTGCCGTAAATTCCAACAAAGGAATGGGATGCAGATATTTTGACAAAGGCTTTTTCAAGAGGAAAATTAGATTTCTACAGAAGCATGATTGATGTATCTGATAATCCCTTTCTTTCTAAGAGGGGGTGTTGAAAATGCAGCAAGAAAATCCTAATTTAATTTTGCCTTGATTAAATTAGGAGAAATTCGAATTTCAATTTCAGTAAAATACTTGGAGGTAGTTAACTAAGGTGATATGGATCTTTTCACTCAGTTAACTCAGTAAATTTGAGTTGGAGACACTTGAGTTCAGTTATAAAAGATTTATTTCTAATTTGTAGCAATCTATTTCAGTTAATTTGAGTTATTTTCAGTGCAACTAGTTCTCACTATTAGAAGAACTAGTGGAGGTTCAGCCAAGGGTGTGTAACTTTTTTCACACTTTCTGATCATCCAGTTAAACTAATCAATCAGCCTAAATTAACTCATGCATTTAGAGAACTTGAGTTACCTAGTTGAGATTGGAGTTCAGGGGCAGTGTATTATCAGTTGTAGAATTTTCCAAGTTGTACATGTGGTGCATGTAGTCAAAGAAGTACCTAAAGGAATTGCGAAATTCTCAATTAGTAATTTCCCTAATTAATCGGGGGTTAATTCCTCATCAAACAACACAAGGAAAAAGGAGCTTGGCGGGCTAATAAATTGGATAAGTATTGGCTTGAGTCATTCTGTGAGGCAGTGAGATAGATTATACTAATGCAGGGGTTGGTGAGGCTTGAGCAAGCATTGTATTTATTTCTATTCTTTGATTAATGCAATACATAGAGTAAGTGGTTTTGAGCAATTTCTTTCCCCTAGATAAATATCTGTGTATGCGTGTTGAATCTTGATGCATGTTAATGATTTGTGTTCTCGATCGTTATTTTCTTTCCACAGATGAGTAAAGAACCTTTAAGTCTTGTGATCTAGTAAATTTCATGAGCAATTTTGAATCTATACATTAAATTTCTACATTCTTCATTTACACATTAAATTCATCCCATAACATCATAACATTATTCATATTTACATCATTATTTATATGTAACTGTGTAAAAAGAACAATATCATCATCATAAAAGCAGCGAAACATAAAGGAACAATAGAAGAAAAGAATTCACACATAGAGACACCAAGATTGGTCGGAGACTAGAGAAAAAACCACTATGGGTAAAACCCTTTCAAATTCTTCTTCTCATTATATTATCTTGAATGACCCAGCAAAAAAAAGAGTACAATGATCCATATCATCATCCATACAACTATCCAACAAAAACAACTACACAACATCGATCAAATGTACCCAACAATGATTGTACTCAAAACCCTGATTCTAAAGCTTGTAATGAATTGTCACTGTCTGTGGTCAAATTCCGAACATTGCGGTCAACGCACGAAAAATTTGAAAAACTGAAAAACCAAACCCTAGATGTCGATCGCATGGAGGACATGTTGTGCATGCGACTGAAAAGCTTCAATCACTCCCTTGAGCCTGCAATATTGCGACTACAGTCAAATTCTTCCTTTGGCAAGCATGCGGTTGTGACCCAGAAACCCTAGAAGCATGCGCGAACTTTAGACCCTATAATTTCTCCTTCGTGCAAACCAATTCTCCATGGGTGAGCCTCGGACCTGTTAGAGCCAAAACCAAGAAAGAGAATAGAATAATGTCTCATGGTGATGTCCAAATGAGGTTGAGGTCACTTGTATTTATAACCTTCTAAGGGTGTCCAATTTTCTTTAGGGTCAACCTGATCAAATATGCACATGTGGGCTTATAATTCAAAAGTAAATTTTCTTTTGTCCAAATTAGATGATCTTTAGGTTGATTTTGGTCCTATCGAAAAGAGGAATTTAATGCAATCATCATCTCCATCAAATGAGTTGTCCAAAGTGGAATTTGACCTTAGTTTCCAATTTTAAAAATTTTATATTTCTCTTGCAGGTTCCTTTACATTAATTGGTTCATGGTAGCCCAATCTGAGTCCCTTAGGGATGAATGCCTTTACATTTGCATTAGGTACCAAAATTTTGTGAAGTACTTTAGGCACTTAAATTTATATGGAACTTGTTATATGTAAACTTATTTTTTGACTCTCACAAAGAGTTGTTTCTGGGAGAGCATCTTATTTGTGGTTCTAAGACTTTTAAATTAGTAGTAGGAATTTAGTGAATGTTTTCCTATTCTCTTATGAATTTGTATGCTTGAAATTTTGTATAGCTCTCTAAATATCTAGACCATATTGTCTTTGTTTTGTCTATTTAATTCACTTCAAATGTGTCCCCTCATGATATGTGAATGGATTAATGTAGTGGAATGAATCTTGAAAGTATATTATTTTATGTTTGAATTATATATTTTTATTTTGAAAACATGTTATTCCACTCTAAGGTGCATGTGTAAATGTTTATATTTTGATATTTGAGTATCTGAGTGTGTGGAAAGAGGAGTATTACCTCTATTAAAATGAAAATGGAACTTGAAAATAGGTCCTAGGAGGTTGAATCTTTTCCCCAATGGGAAAAGATATCAACATTAGCAAAGGAACCCCTACTCAAGGGGTTTGAAAAGGGAGTTCTGCCCCCCTACACCAAGGTTTGTAAGAATCCCATCCTCCCCCAAATATATATAGGCATGTTTTCTCATCTATGTTTTGCAATTTTCAATGTAAGGTTTTCACCTTTGGTGGTTTTGTGGTGCATGGTGGTTTTGTCCTTGGTTTTGTAGTTTCAATTAAGGAATTATAATTGGATTCTATTCCATGATCAATGTATTGACAATTTATGCCTTATGATAAATGTAATATTGTATTTTACAATATTACCATATAATATGATATGTATGTGTGTGAGTATATATATATATATAATAGTATTGTATTGTTAAATGTACAGAATAACATATATTGAAAATATTGTTATTTTTCTTGATATATATATATATAATAATTATATATAATATATATATATATATATATATTAATATATATAGATATATATAGATATAGATATAGATATAGTATTGTATTGTAATAATGTACAGAATAACATATATTGAAAAATATTGTTATTTTTCTTGATTTTATTAAGAATATGTTTGCAAAAATTAATTGTACAAGCTTGAGACCCACATTTGGTATCAAAGAATTTTTGGCTTCAACGAAATGCTATTGTGGTTAAGGTATTTTTCTCAAGCTTGTGGTAGACCCTATTCCAGTGGGAGATCTATGGAATTGATTCTTGTGGTGAAATTAAATGTCAAGCGATCCAAATACAGAGATTGAGAAATTCAATGAGAATAGTTTTGAGCTGCGAAAGCTCAAAATGGAAGATCTCTTGGTGGATAAAGATCATTGGATCATTGTGGATCCTATAACTGCACCAATAGGGATGTCAAAAAATTACTAGACCAATTTAGATCAAAAGGCAAAGATGTGACACCACCTCCTAACCCTAAAACCCAACCAGAATTATAAGGAGGTATCCATTATGCAGATCCAACTCCCAAAGTAGAGTTATGGGAATGAGACCTAAAAATTTTAACTCTTTCCAACTTCCTTATAACTTCTAATAGAATACATTGTTGCGTCCATCTTACCGAGACAATTCCAACAATATAAATTTTGTCTCAATTCGACTTACAAATTGAGAGTTATTGTCTCTTAAGGATAGGCCCATTTTTATCTTGCCACATCACCTTGGCCTCCACATGGAAGCCATCTAGTGCGCCATGTTGTAGGTGAATTGACAGTGGTTCCACCTTGGACAGGGCACATGGCGAACGGACTAAGCAACCAGTTCGAAGTCATCCCATTTCCACTGGCACACATTTTGATTTCCATTTTTGGGCTCGACCCCCTACCTCCAACCTAAGTTAGGGTCTTCCCTCCTTCTCTTGTAATATAAATGTGTTGGGTCAGGGTTAGCCTGACCCCTGACCTACCTGTCCTCCCAACCCCCTTCAAATTCCAAACCTTTTTTGTTTAGTATTTTCTCAGCATTAGATCAGGGCGAAGACTCATCGAGGTCCTACCTGCCTAGACGACCTCCCAACCTTCAACCTATGGGATCATAAACTTTAAACATTAATAGTTTTCACAGTGTTTTAACAGAGTTCTTGGGACTTATTTATTTCATGATTTTTCTGGGCTTTTCTTAAGCCTTTCAAGCATTGGTTCCATCACTCACTTGACAATAAATCTTAGGGAATTTAAGCATAACTTTTCCATCAATTTCTCCATGGAATGATTCCAAAACGAAGCACTTTCAAGAGAAAATGTTTCTAAAAACACAGAGTTGTAATATCTCATAAGAACACAAAACCTTCTCTTCCTCAGGCTCAATCAGTCCTCTCAATTGGGTATCAATGAACCAAGTTTACAACCCGCACACATATATAAATCAATATTCACATAACATATATAATCATGGAAATTTTTAGGGGCTCATATTCGCAGGTGGGCTAATTTTCCATGATTTTTCTAAAAAAAAGATTCGCCAATTTCCATTTTTTATAAAAATAATTCGCCCAAATTTTACAATATAAAATTATTTTACCTTAAAAATCGCCAACATTATATATAGAGTATATATAAATCATTATAAGTTGGAATAATTTTACAAATACATCAATAAACATTTTATAGTTTGCATATTAGGGAAGATTCGCCAATGTTTTTAAACTTCAAGATAATTTTCCATCCTTAAAATTTTCCCTACATATAATTACAAGGGATGGTAGCAAGCCTCATTCCCTTCAATCCTGCAAGTCAAATAGACACACTAACACCATGCTAACTTTTCAACAATGTAACATAGAATCAACCAGATTGTAGATCACTCTTGTACAATGACTATTGTACACTCACTTTAGGTAGTGCAACCCTAGCAATGCCATGGTTAGTTGAATCCGTGTAACAAGATAGTAGTGCATGACCATATGGATCATAACCAAAAATTTAGCATATGAGCACAAGTGATTCAAGACTTGTCATGGAAACATTCATCTTATCATTCATTCACACTTTAACATGAAAGCCATACAAGATTATGCATGAGAAGAACTTATCTTGGATTAGTTTCAAAGATGGGAAACTAAGTTTGGGACTACAACTCTCCACCCAACCATAGACAAGTTGCAGCCAAGCTACTTGCAGTTGTCACCCCAAGCCAAATTCCAAGGACTTAGATGGTCTTTCTTAAGGGAATAAACACCAATTTCCAGCTAAACACAGGGACTCTAAAGGTCCTCCCACCTCCACCCACCATCTTCTCATCATTCAACCAATGCATGAGGAATCTAAATGCCTATTTCCTCCACCCCTAGCTATCCAATACCCATGCACACTCTAGGGAGTCGAGAGGCTTCACCTTCACTCCAATAGCATGCAACACAGTGGTTCCACATAGTGAATGGAATTGAGAATTCACTACCAAAATTTGATAAACAAGAAAAGGAGACTCCATAATTTCCTTTACCAGGATTCCAAGGGCTAAACCTCTTCCCTGGGTTTTCAACGGACTATAAATAATTCCATCTCCACCATCCAACCCCCTAAGGTGTCCTGAGATTTTCCCTCACCTGGAGGAAATTCCTCCCATACTCCATTGCTCAACTGAAGGTATGATATCCTTCTAACAGTGTGAAAGAGGCCAATGTCTTCCATTGTGATGTAAATTCTACGATCTACTTACTAAGCGCAAGCATGTTCCTTGCCTCTGTTGTGCACCACAAAGCATCTTCTATGTTTTTTGTATGTGTGTAGCTCACCACCAGTGAGTCTCACTTGTATACTCTTTGTGCATGCAACATAGGTTCTTCCCATACCTATACAAAATTATCTTTGCATGCCTCCTATGCATTGCCCCAAGAAATGATCAAAAATTCCCTGATACCATGTTGAGTGTGTGCTCCCTCACGTGCAACTGAACTCCTGTGCATGTGTGTTTTCTGTGGGTGTCCCCATGAATTGTTGTGCATGTGTTTTTTCTTACATGTGCCTAAGTACGCTATATTCTTCAAAATGATCCTCCTTGTCTTATTTTCTATGTGTTCTCCTCCCTCCTTTTTTCCCAACTACCCACGTAGTTGTTGTGCATCAATTTTTTGTCCTTTTCTATCATGTGCAGTTCCCAAGCTAGAATGGGTTGTTCCCTTGTTTTCAATCCATAAATTTTCAACACTAGTCTCATTTAAAGCACCATTCCAATTAATTTAAATCTCAATAGCTAACCTTCAATGGTTGTCCTAACAGTCCATTTTTTCCCTTCAACAAGTAAGTTGAATTTCCCAAGCAATTGACCTCCCTAAGTCCCTTGGAATATGTGTCCCTTACCCATCCCATTATAAATTTTAAATTCAAATACATAATTAAATGTTTATATGGAAATCATAATCCAAATACAAGCATGATTTTTACAAAAGATCATAATATAGTTATGTTTCTCAAATTTTATATTACTAAATGTTTCAGGAGAAACTATAGCAAAGGCATTATGGAACAAGTTAGGGACTGTGTACCAATGTAAGTCCCTAGTGAAAAAATTGTTCCTAAGTCCATGGTTAACAAATTATTCCTACAAAAAAAGTTGTACAACCTAAGGATGAATGATGGAGACTCAATGAAAGAGCATCTAAACACCTTCAATAATATGGCAAGTCAACTATTCTCTAATGATATTAAAATTTAAGATGGGGATAGGTGTAGGAATTTGTTTTGTCCTTTACCAAACTCATGGGATAGTTTGGATGCCGCCATATGTGGTAATTCAACTACTTTAAGTTTTGATGATACAAACTCATCCTTGTTATCGGAGGAGATGAGATGGAAAATTATGAAAATTCATAACCTGTAAGAGGACACTCCCCAAATATAAATATAAATAAGTCCTCGACTAGGAGATCTAAATCTGCAGTAAGATCTAAATCTCCTGGAAAACTTGTAAAGGTCTAATGGAAATGTGGAAAACAAGGGAAGGGTGTGTAAATCCAAAATTGCTAAGAAAGGGAAGGATTTTGATGATGTTACTTCTACAAAAGTGAAAACCTCATTAGATGAAGCATAGGATGTGTATTTGGCTTCTTTGAGTACACATGTAGATCATGAGGCATGTTTGGTCAAATTAGGCCATCATTTTAATGACTCCTCCCTAGGAGTGGTTTCGTGAGTGTACATGATATGATGATTGTGATGTTTTCTTAGGAGATGACTCAACAGCCAGAATCATATGACAAGGAAAATTCAAGTTCAAGCTCATGGGTGGAAGGATTAGAACACTCCCTGATGTTTCACACATTACAAGTGATGGGCAACCAATTTGGAATATTTTTATCACCCATCTAAGACCTTTTTGCACATATTTTTCCCATTTTCATCTCATCCCAACAACCTTATTTCCCATATAAATGGATTTTGGTCGTGGTACAATTATCCTCTTAATATTTAATTTTAATGCTTATTATTATGTGTTTAAGGAGATAATTACCTCTCTATGCTAACCAATGGTATCCAAGAGTAAGAGCTACATAATTACCTTTAGATAAGAGCAAGACACAAGTGTTCAAACTCACCATGAATAGTTGTTACTACTCCTTATTTCTAAGTGTTGTAACTCCTGGTTGTTAGGTGTTGTAGGTCCTTGTTGTTAGGTGTTGTAGGTCCTTGTTGTTAGGTGTTGCAACTCCCTATTGTGGGTTGTTGGGACTCACCATTCCAATGTATTGCTACAATATTGAAGAGTTATGACTCCAAGATGTTGACACTTGTGCCATAACTCTAAGGTGTTGACACTCATTTTGCAACTCACCTTGATGTCATTGCTACAACTCACTGTTAAAGTTGTTGTTGCAACTCTCAGTCAATTGAACGTTTGGGAAAGGAGTTGCAACTAAGGACAACTGGTACAGTGTGTCATCTCAGCTACATAGTTGTCACCAACAAATCACCCATCTTAGTTAACCAACTAATCTTCCAATTATGGAAAGTGATAAAGGAAATTAGTTGCTCCACAAGGAAAGCATGACCCGACTACCACTTGTTGAACAAATTATCAAGTCAACATATGCTCGATTTTCTATATTCTGAAGAATTCATTGTAACGGGATGGAACAATTAGCTTCTTATGATTTTACATTAAAATCTTGATTTAGTTCAAACAATTGTATAAATAGAACAACAAGAAATGAATAGAAGAATGAATCAAAATCTAGAATCAAGAATCTGGAGAGACTCGACTAGTGTGTAATTGTAATTTAATTTTTGCAATATAAGTTCAAGATCCTTTCCAATTTAGATTGATGGTATGTTGATCGGCTAGTGCATTGTTATTCCTTTAAATAGTGCCCCATCTAAGCAAGTAGGGCCCCCTCCTTAGCTAGGTATTTTTTATAACATTATAGTGTAATTTTAGTTTAATGTGAATTCCCTTATTTCCATAATTCCTCTATTTATAATCTTGTTGCATCTTATCTAATTTTTTTTATTTACATAATGTTACAACTCTGACATTAAATTTGGTTAATTATATAGTGTTTCAACTCTTGATTGTATGCATAGTTGTAACTCTTACAACTCTAACATGTAATTTGATTATTGTTGCAATTAGTGTGAAATTAGAGTTGTAACTCATAGTTTAGGTTAATGTTGTGACTATGTAATTAACCTTACAATGCTTTCTTTTGTATATTTAACTAATTACTTTGTTTTCATATTTACTTTTTGCTTTACCTTATTATCCTAAATTTTCAATTATCCTTTGGTGTGATTCTTTATAGCATAGTGTGTTTACAACTTGTGATTTATTACATATTTCTTAGCCATTTCATTTCATGTGCACTCCTATTACAAAATTAAATATCATGTAAAAAACTTGAACCTGTCACCTTTTAACATCAATGTATTTACTTTTCTACATGTGTGTTTACTTTCGTGCAAGCATGTTTCATTTTCTATAAGTGTGGTCTCTACTTTCCTACAAGAGTGGTTTTGATTACAAAAGTATTGTAGAATTTTCCTGGTGACTTGTGAAAGAATCTTAATATATTTTTGTATGAAATTTATATATATTACTTCAACTACAGATTGTACTAGCACATATGGTGCATGAAAATTTGCAAGTTAACCTCGGTTGACAATCAAATGCATAGACGTTTTTGTTGTCTTTATAAGCAATTAGAAAGGTAAATAAAGGGCCCATCACCAATATGGATTAGAAATTTGATTTTTGTAAGCAATATGAGGAGTTCAGGTGTAAAAATAGTATTTGAAAAGGATACCTATATGATGGTTTTAGGAGCAATGGTATTGTTGAGGGGAGTTCGGATTGGAACTTTGTATAAGATGTTGGGAAGAACTATTAGTGATGGGTGCAACAATTCAATTGTTCCTTAAAGTGGAGAAAAAGAAGGAAAAACTCTTCCAACCTCTGGAGCAAATATTATGTTGTGGAATCAAAGACTAGTACATATCATAGAGAAGGTCCTTCTAGTACTACATTGTAATGGTATCTTAGAAGGTATGTCTAAATCTCTCTAGATTTCAATTTCTGTGAACATTGTTTATGTGGGAAGAAGAGTTGAGTAAGATTCTTCTCTAGTTCTACGCGGTAAAAAGGAATATTCCAGTTGGTGCACACTTATGTGTTTAGACCTATGTCAGTTCCATCATTAGGTAAATATGTGTTCCCTGTCTCATTTATAGATGAATTCTCAAGGAATACATGGATTTATTTTCTCAAGAAGAAATCTAGAGTCTTTGGAAAACTCAAAGAGTTTAAGGCTCTTATGGAAAATTAAATAGAGAATAATAAAGTGTTGAGGATAGATAATGGTAGAGAATTATGTGTGAATGAATTTGAATAATTCTATTAGAAGTGTGGTATAGCAAGGCAGAAGACCACTCCATACACTCCTCAAAAGGATGGAGTTGTAGAAAGGATGAATGTGACGTTGATGGAGAAAGCAAGGAGTATGCTTAGTTGTGTTAAGTTAGGATAGGATTTATGTGCAAAGTAGTGGGAATTGAGTGTTACTAGGTCAATAGATCACCCTCATTTGTGTTGGATGATAAGACCCCAGATGAGTTATGGACTGGTAAGAAATCTTCTCTTAAATATCTCATGGTATTTGGCTATGATCCTTATGTACGTGCTCCATATGAGAATAGGAGTAAGTTAGATAAGAAAGGTGAAAAGTGCATCTTTATTGGATATAAAGATGGCCTAAAATATATAATCTTTGGAACCCAAAATATAAGAAGGAAATGTATAGTCAAAATGTAGTATTTAGAGAATTCAAATGCATTGTCAAGTAGGAAGTCCTACTAAGGGAGAAATAATGAAAAGAACAGATAGAGCTTAAATTGGAAGATGATTAATCAAAATCTATAGATGAACATGAATTAAGATAAGAAGAACCAAATATATAGGTATTGAGGAGATTGATTTAGAAAAGAAAGTTTCCAAAAAGGTATGCTTCACCTAATTTTCATTCCAATTTTGCTTTGTTTATTACTAATGCTGATCCTAGGACTATTAGGGAGGCAATGGATTCAAAGGATGAAAAACTCTAGAAAAGGGCCATTGTTGAAGTAATGGCAACCTTAGATAAAAATAAGGGTTGGGATCTAGTGGAGTTATCGGCTGAAAGAAACCCCATTGTAAGAAAATGGGTATGTAAAAAGAAGTTGAATGTAGAAGGAAATGTGGAGAAATGCATAGCTTGGTTAGTAGTAAAAGGTTATTCCCAGGTAGAAGGAATTAACTTTGGTGAGATCTTTTTCTCATGTTGCCAGTTTAACTTCTATTAGATTGATTTTATCTATTGTTGATGCTTTTCATTTTGAAGCATAACAGATCAATGTGAAGACAATATTTGTACATGACGATCTAGAAGAATAAATCTACATGAAGCATCTAGAACTTTTTGTTGTTGAAGGGAAGAAAGAGTTGGTATGAGGGATGAAAAATTCCATGTATGGGTTAAAGAAATCACCAAGGGTATGGTATCAAAAATTTGATACTTAAATATTGGGAATTGGCTTCATAAGGAAAAAAGCATATCACTATGTGTACTTCAAATCAGTTGGTGATTGCCTTATTTATTGGTATTGTATGTGGATTATTTTGCTAATTGGATGATAAGGAAATCATACAATAAGTGAAAACTTAGTTTCCCTATAAATTTGAAATAAAGGATCTTGGAGTTGCAAATTTCATTTTAGGCATCAAATGAAAAGAAATCAAGAAAACAAGAAACTCTACTTAAATTGGAGCAAATATGTCAAGATAATTTTGTAGAGGTTTAATCTGTAGCAATGTAAACCAATAAAGGTCCCTATTCCTATAGATGTAGATTTATCTACAAAATAGAGTCCTTAGAAATGGGAAGAGGAAGAGAACATGTCATGTGTTCCATATGCTAGTGCAGTTGGAAGTTTGATGTATGCAGTGGTTTGTAGTAGACCGGGAATTGAACATGAAATGGGAGTATTGAGCAAGTATATGTCAAAACTAAGGAAGGAGCATTGGACAACAATACATAGGGATTTCAAGTATTTGTTTGACACTAACGAGCATGCATTTTTCTATCAAGGAAGACCGGAGTTAGACAAAGTGTTAGAAATACATGACTTTATTGATGCAAAATGGGTTGGATATTTGGATTGTAAAAGATCTACAAGTGTGTCTGTTTAACCTATTTGGAGAAGAAAGCAGTTGGATGAGCAAGAGACGGTCTATAGGGGCACTCTCAACTAAAAAATATAAATACATGAAAACCACTCATGTAAGCAAGGAATTGGTATAGTTTCAAAGGTTATGTTCAAGTATTGGGTTGGTACAGCAAGCTATGAGTATAGATTGTGATAGTCAAAGTGAAATATTCCTAATGAAGAACCCAGTGTATCATTCTAAGACAAAGGATATTGGTGTTCACTATCACTTTGTGAGAGATATGCTTGAAGAAAAGAGGGTATTACTAGTGAAGGTAGACACTTTGAAGAATGTTGTAGATTCATTAACAAAATCTGTGAGCACTGAGAACTTCTCTTGGTGAAGAGAAATATTGGGTATTATTACCCCAAATTGGTTATAATGTACTCCCACAACCTCATGTGTGTAAAGAAAATAACAAGTGGGATAATTTTGGGTATGTGTTATATTCTTTGCACAACTATCCCCATATGTTGTAAGTTGCACTAGGCACAATTGAAGGGTCACAGGGGGATGACAACCCTAAATTTTCATGGGGGTCGCAAGGGAAGTGGATCCCCCCCTCCTCAGGGGGTTTAGAGAGGGGTGGTCCCCTATGCAAGGGTTTGGGAGCATCCCCCCACCCACCCCCTTCCCTACCCCAAAAAAAAAAAAAAAATGTGCCCCATGGAGGGGATTTGGGGGCATCCCCCTCCCAACATATATATTATATATATATAATATATAATATATTATATATATATATATATATATATATATATATATATATGGTTAGATTTCTGAATCTGTTTTTAGTGGTTTTCATCTCATGGTGTTTTTTTTCCCATGTTTTTTTAGTTTTGGATAAGTAACTATGATTGGATTCTAAACCATGGTAAATGTATTGTTGGTTTATGGATGCCACGGGATATATAAGTTGGATTGTAACATTTTACAGAATATATATATATAGAGAGAGAGAGAGAGAGAAAGAGAGAGAGAGATTGCTAGTTTTCTTGTTTTGGGTTTCCAAAATAAAATATCTATGTTAATGTGTGTGTTTTCTATTGCATCTTTCCTGTTCTATTAAGAATATGTTTGCAAAAATTAATTGTAAGGGTTAAAACATACATGATGAAGTAGTTGAAATGCTAAAAATGGGATAGTCAATCCATTTTCAACAATGAAGTAGAAGAATTCAACAACTTAATGCCAAAAGATTTCTTATCAAATATCACAATTCTCATGATGATGATTTGTTGTTTGACAATATCATTTATTCGATAGGTTTCGACTCTTCAGAACCCCAACATGATGTAAGCATGATTCATTGCATCCAATTTATTTTTGCATCCATCAAAAATATGTGCCCAAACAATAGATTTGAAAATTCTTAGGTTATTGATTTAAGGATTTTTACCACACTAGTATTCAATTGGAGTCATAAAATTGACAAGTCAATTTGTAACAAGATTTAGAAGATAATTTGCATAGTAAATACGTCAGGCCAAATATTCATCAGTAATTCTTTGGCCTATAAGAGACATCGAGCCATATCAATTGAGATTGGACTTTTACATTCTTTCATACCATTATATTGAGAAGTATGGGGGACCAATATTTGCAAGGAGATTCCTAAAAAAGTAAGGTAATCTTCAAATAGTCAATATACATACTCGCCTCCATTATCTAAACTCAGGCATTTAATAGGTTGACAACATTTTTTTCAATTAGTTACTAAAATTCCTTGAATCTCTCAATGGCATGACCCTTAATCTTCAATAAATATACACAAACCAAATCTTGAAAAATCATCAGTAAAGGTCAGAGTATACTTCACACCTGCCAATGAAGGCTTATTCATGTAGCAAAGATCATTGTTAATAAGCTCCAGTGGTTTCTACACACACCATTCAATCCTAGAGTAAAAAGGTTCTTGATAATGCTTTCCTAGCATACATCTCTTATAGACTCCATCAGGTGGAAGGATATTTGGTAGATCAGTAACCATGTCCTATTTTGTCATAATTTTTAAACTTCAAAAATCTAAATTTTGGGGGAATCCATGACAAAGTCAAATATGATATCAATATGTACCATAAGACTAGTAGGTTTAGTGTTAGTTGAGACAAGTTACAGAACTTATATAGTCCATCAATTGAGTCAAGGATTCCAGCGATAATAATGAGCTCGTATTTCTTCAGATCTTTAATGATCTATAAATTTTCCTTGATATTCCATTGGATAGTTCATCACAATAAATCTATTAAATAACCTGAATTAATTCATTTTATATTCCATACTTGTTAGTATTGTTTTTGTTATTTATGCATGCAATAGATGATATGAAAAAAATAAAGAACAAGTAAATACATACAATCACTCACAAAGCATAATGAACACCAACATGTGCTTTAGGATACCTTTATGAGAGCAAACCCAGTTGGAAGGTGAGGTTATTATGCTTTCTTTTGTCTAGAATGGAAGTGATGTGAGTACAAAGGAGAAGGAACTCTCTCTGGAGTTTCCTTAAATATGTGGCTCGTGGGCTACTATTGAACTCAAAATCCTTTTTTTTATTCTCTCTCTCTATCCACTCTTAGTTATTCTACTTTATTATGGAAAAAAAATGATAGAATGGAAAACCTTTTCCTCTTAATACTCTGACTTAATATAGCTCGATAGCCAAATGTGACACCCCTTTCATTACCCCAAATTTTGAAATTTAATTAATAGCATATAATGCTATAGATTTAACATTGGTGTTATGATGTCAAACTCTATTATATGGTGATATGTTTATTTTTATTAATAAAAAATGCTAAAGCTGAAGAAAGGGGACAGTCAACAGATTATGATACCTTGGGTGAATATTTCCCTTTGATTGGATAGTTAGTCTTCCCAAGAAGTTGAAAGGTTGGGATGATGAAGGTTCAAGGCGTGATTATAAAAATATAAGGAGGAGTAATAAAAGGGTTCTTCTTCTTGGCTCTCATGCTTCTAGTTTTTCTCTCTTCTATTACTCTCTCATACATATCTCTCTCTCTTACTCAGAAACTCAATTAGCATGAGAATTGGTGATAGCTTATGTAATAGGAATTGAATGTGTTATAGTGTTTTTTTCCTTAGACTGGATGGCTCAAAGGACTAGGAGTTTTCCTGATTGTGTGTGGCACAAAGAGCACTAAAGAAGGGAGGGTCAAGGGACTGCGGAGATCAAAGAAGGAATCCCTTGTGTCGTGCAGAATTACATTGTCATTTGTGAATGTCTATGGGACTACTCAAGGAACAAAATGGTTGGACGCTAAGATTCTTTCTTGTGTGTGGAGGAGAGTGGCCTTCACCTTTTGTGTTAAATATGGTCTAAAAACAATGTGCTAAATCCTTAAGTTTAGTTTTTTCCCTCAAGGCATTAAGATTTGGCTCGAGGGTGGCCAACTATGAGAAAGACTATAATATAGCTAAGCATATGGTTGGGTGGAGAGAAGTTCACCCTTCTTCAATTCCATATTTCAAAAGATTTGACTCAAGTTAAGTATCTCTTATGCATAATTATTTAATTACTCTTTTTAGCAAGTTATATGTCCATGCACTTATCCTTCGGCAAATTTATAATGGTTGTAATTTTTATACTATTTGGTTGTATATTTTTATATGTATTAAATGTTGTAACAACACTGGTTCAGCAAGATAGACTTCTTAAATTCTTCTCTAAATATGTCATGTTGGCATTTCCACTATAACTTTTCTTCGCGGAGGTTCCAGAAGTTGAACTTGGACCACAGTTTGAGGAAATCTCGTTGCTCCTCTGGCCCAATTTTTAGATCTTAGGTTGCAAAATTTTAGGAAATATGATCAAAGAAAATTAGGCTTCCTAAATGCATCAATCAGGTCATGTTGGCATTTATGTTATAACTTTTCATATGAGAGGTTCCAGAAGCTTAAACTTGGACAATAGTGAAGAGAAATCCCATTGATCATCAGGTTTAGTTTTCAAAACTTGAACTACTATGATATAGGAGATATGCCTTGAGGAAGTTGCTATACTATTTTGCATGCAAAGTGTTTGAAGAAATGCCTAAATTGTTTAATGATTCATTGCATACAAATTGTTTGATGAAATTCCCCAATGAAAATGTCCTTTCATGGATGGGGATAGTAGTGTTGTATGATAATATTATCGTAGCTAATATTTTCTTTTTTGCATGCAAATCATTTGAAGAAGTTTATTAAAAGTGTTTAAATACAATTTGCATACAATCTATTTGATAAAATACCTCAAAGACAGAAATCAAAAGTTGCATGGTTTAGTGTTATATTTCAGTTAGTATGTTAAAAATGGAATCAAAGCAATGTTTCTTATTTGAATTCGTAAAAAATGTTTAACAAAATGTCTACAAGAAAAACACTACTTAAATGGTTTTATACAAAAAATTTGAAGAAAGGTTTACATGTAAAGTGTTTGAAAAAATGTA
>APFE030462306.1:20697-47814 GCA_000404065.3 Pinus taeda | reverse complement strand
ACTTCTGCTTCCTGCTCATCCATGAGATCGAAGCAGAACCAAGATTGAAACAGCATCCAAATGTGCTCTTACGATCCACCACACTGCCAGCCCAATCGGCATCAGTATATCCACGGAGTATCACACTCCCGGCAGTGTATCTCAGCCCATGGTTTATCGTGCCCCGAAGATATCTCAAAATATTCTTGGCACCAACCCAGTGAAAATGATGAGGCTCAACCATCTGTTGACTCAAAGTATTCACTGCAAAACATATGTCCGGACGGGTGTTCACTAAGAACATCAAAGCTCCTATGAGTTGACGATACTCAGTAGGATTGGCCAAGATAGGCCCTGTAGCGCTGCCACTCAACTTCTTAAAGTTGAGTTCCATTGGTGTCGACACGGACTTACAGTGCACCATCCCAAATCTTTCCAGAAGCTTCACAATATATTTTCCTTGAGAAAGGAAAATCTCTCCATGTCTCTGCCAGACCTCCAGGCCTAGGAAATAGTGCATCAGTCCTAGGTCTTTCATCTCGAACTCAGCAGCAAGCTCCCTCTTACATTGATGAATGAGAGGTTCATCCCCTGTCAGGAAGAGGTCGTCCACATACAGCACTAGAATGAGAGGCTTTCCTTCCACAACCTTGAAGTAAAGGTTTGGATCAGCATTGCTTCGAGTGAAGCCCAGCTTCATCAAGTAACTATCCATCCTCTCATACCAAGCTCTGGGTGCTTGCTTTAACCCATAAAGGGCTTTCTTCAACCTGCGACATGAGTGTCTCGATCTTGAACTTCAAATCCCAGAGGTTGTTCTACATACACCTCTTCCTTTATTGCACCATGCAGAAAAGCGGTCTTGACATCCATCTAATGAAGACTCCATCCTTGCTAGCAGCAAGGGCTATGATGGATCGAATGGTGGTATATCGTGCCACAGGTGCAAATATATCGTCATAGTCAATTCCTTCCTTTTGAGAGAAGCCACGGGCAACAAATCTTGCCTTAAACTTTTCAGCACTCCCATCAGATCCATGTTTAATCTTGTAGAGCCATTTAGCGGTGACAACAGATTTGTCCTTTGGTCTCGGGACCACATCCCAGACATCATTCTTCATAATAGCCTCATATTCTTCATGCATAGCATCCTTCCAGACTTGATGCTTGATGGCTTCCTCAAAAGATCTAGGTTCAGATTGTACAATAGTACTCATGGCAGCTAGATACCCTTGGTATCTACACGGTTTCTTGCTTTCTCGGAATGTCCCCCTTGGGGCAGCATGACCCTCAGCATCTTCGAGGGTGTCCCTGAGCCATGATGGCCTCTTTCCTAGAGAAGGGGAAGGATCAATAGGGTCCATTGGCCTTTCAACATCAGGCATAGTCTCATCCTGGGGTTCTTCCAGATTTCCAGGTCTTTCTCCATGATTTTCTTCAGATCTAGGAATATCTACTACTTTCTTCAGGGAAGCATCTTCGTCAAAAGTGACATCATGGCTTATCTCTACTTCCCTTTGACCAGGTACATAGACTCTAAATGCCTTAGAAGTCTCACTGTAGCCCACAAACATTCCTTTCTTCCCAGTAGCATCCAGCTTACTTCTCTTTTCTTTCGGCACATGAAAATAGACAGGACATCCAAAAATTCTAAAATGTGAGACATCAGGTTTCTTACCAGAGAAAACCTCTTCGGGAGTTTTGGAGTCCAAAGCGGAATGAGGGCATCGGTTTTTGAATGTACACAGCAGTATTTGCAGCTTCTCCCCACAGAAACTTTGGTAGACCCTGGTCACATAGCATGGCACGGGCAGCTTCCACAATAGTCCTATTCTTGCGTTCAGCAACACCATTCTTCTCAGGAGTATATGCAGTGGTAGTCTCCCTCTTAATGCCAGCTTCTCTGCAAAAGTCTTTGAACTCATTTGACTCATATTCAGTGCCATTGTCAGTCCTCAAAATTTTGATCTTCTTTCCGGTCATATTTTCCACCAAGGCTTTGAAGGTACGGAACCACATGAAAGCCTCATCCTTCTTCTTTAAGAAGTATATCCAGGTTTTGCGAGAGAAGTCATCAGTAAATGTCATATAGTAAGAATATCCCCCCAGGGATGTTACAGGCAACATACCAGAAAGATCAGAATGGACCAGTTGCAATATCTCAGATGTCTTTGTGACACTTGAGGGGAAAGGTCCCCTTTTATGTTTTCCTTCAGCACAGCCCTTACATACACCTTCATGATTATTTCCAAAATCAGGCATCCCTGTCACCACCTTCCTTACTTCGAGAAGAGCTTTGTAATGAAGGTGTCCAAATCTTCAGTGCCATAGTTCGGTTTGACGGATAGTATCACAAGTCATAGCTCCCAACGGACTCCCTCAAACCTGGTAGAGTGTACCAACTCTAAAACCAATTGAGATAGCTTCCTTGAAGCTCTTCTTCCACATGAGTACCTTTCCATCAGAGAAAGTTACATTGAATCCTTTGTCTTCCATGGCAGATACAGACACAAGGTTCTTCTTCAATTTGGGTACATAGAGTACATCTTGTAGACGGAGGACTTGTCCTTGAGACAAGTGGAGGGTCACAGTCTCGGTCCCTTTCACAGGATAAGTGGCATTATTCCCAAGGATAATTTCTAGATTAGTATCCTTTTCAACCATGTCAGAAAGTGCTTCCTTGAATCCGGTGATGTGTCTTGAGGCACCACTATCGATTAGCCAGACATCCATAGTGTCGTGCGAAGATGCGTGAGAGAGCAGATACTGAATATACTCATTTCTTTTATCAACAACATAGACTCCTCATACCGTATTTCTGGTCCTTTTAGAAGGTGATTTTTCCTCCAAGTGAGCCTTCCTCTTTCCTTTGGATTTGTCATTTCTTCGATTCCCATTTCCTTCGGTTGTTGTTGTTATTCGTCACTATCGGGAGAATCCTTCTTGAAGGGGCATTCTCTAGCATAGTGTCCAGTCCTATGGTAGGTGAAACATTTACCCTTCTTCTTTTGAGTCTTAGTCCTTCCTTTGTCCTTGGAACCACCAGAGTTCTTCTTTCGGGAATGAGCAACATAGGCAGCATTTATTTCATTATCAAATTCCTTCATCCTTGTTTTTTCTTGCATACATCTAGACAGAAGCTCATCAAAGTTAGGAATGGTATTATTGTTGAGAATGGTAGTTGTGAATACTTGCCATTCATATGGAAGTCCTCCAAGTGCGGTGAGAACCATCTCACGATCAGTTATTGTCTCCCCAATAGCTAGTAGATTTTTCCTGGTTTCGGTCAACTTCATAAAGAAAGTTTGAATAGACTCGTCTCGGCCCTTCTTCATATTCTTCAACTTGTTCTTGAGGAATAGCACTTGGTTCACATTGTTTACTTGGAACATAAGTATCAGTTTGTCATACATCTCCTTGGATGTGCCTAGTTCAGATATGTAGGCAACCAAACTCTTATTTATGGATTCCCTGATCAGCAGCTTTGCTCTGATTTCTCCCTTCTTATACTTGGTTCTAACAGTCGCAGAAGCATTTGATGGAGGTTCTTGAATCTTCCCTATCACATGATCTAGGAGATCATGATCTTCCAATTTGAGATCTAATAACATCTTCCAGGCATGGAAGTCATCACTTCCAGTCAGCTTGTCATTCTCCCTGAATTCAAGCTTAGTGGAATCCATTTCCTTCGATGATGATTGCTATAGATAGAGTTTGCCTTCACCTCAGCTCTGATACCATGTAAAGTTTTGTAGATGTTCTATGCTAAGAGCAATTTCACTTTTCACACAGCAATCATACAAAAAGTTAAGCAAAATGCAGATAGAACATATTAGCAGATCTTACAGAAGACAAATCAGAAATAGGAAAAATGTGTGTGTTCGTTTCGGCGGTCAATAGGATGCTTCAACCAGCAAAGTCTCCTTTGGTCAGCCAGCCCAGATGTGTCACAACAACCCCCCAACTAGTAGATGAGTCAACCCAAGTCAATTCTACAAAAGTCAACGCTGTCCTGAAAAGTCAACGCAGGGGCAGCAAGCTAAAAGTCAACGCAGCAGCAAAACGGTCAACCCTTTGACCTCGATTTTTGTGCCAGGTAGTACGGCCTTCAAAAATCGAACCTTCCACAAATTTTCAGCTTGATTGGACCAAGCGTTGACCAAAGTCAACGCTGGTCAAACTTTCTGCGAAACCCTAGCAGCAGAAAAATCGTAGCAGCAGAAAAGTCCGTACGGTCTGTCCTCTTCGTCCTTCCCACGTGTGGCTGAAATTCGTCCTCCAGGTAGCTCGTACTCTCTAAGATGAGAGAGGAAGATGTGAGTTGAGTTGTGATGATAATCTCTCCAACTTTTCCTGTATATATATCCATCAATGAGGGTGTGTGACACATCTGTTGGGCATGTGAGCCTACATGACAAAACTGGCTGACCTTGCACATATAATTTATTAAGAATAATAAATTCAAAATATAAGTTCTGCTCATCGGATTAACACTATTTTTATATGGATTTTACACCTCTCAGAAAGAGGAATCCAACAAAAATATTAGCCTCTTAATCTGAGCATCAGAACATGGAGTTTGGACCTAGTTGTCCAATTTTAACAAACAAGCATTCTGATCTGATACCACTTGCATCATGATACAACCCGCTCTGGTATAACTTGCTCTAATATAACCTTCTTTGAGGGTGGGGTTAATCAACCTGATGCTCTGATATAACCTTCTTTGAAGGTGGGGTTAATCAACCTGATGCTCTGATACCACCTCATCTGAAATGGGGACCTAAAGGCTTCTTGTCAGCTTACAAGGACCTCTCCCACTCCAAAGCTTAAACAATTTCCAAGATCTAGCTTATGATTGACAATTTGCGGAATAAATAACTTGAAATAGGTGCATGCTTGTGTTTGTACTTTCACTGTTAAGTGCTTTAAGTTTATTTGCTTGAACTGGTATAAAACATATAACAGCAAATACAATGCAGCAATACACAATCACACATAAGAGCAATATAATATGGAGTTCACCCAAACCTCTTGGGCTACGTCTCTTTGAGCTCTAATCAACTCGATTAGACTCTTTGGGATTATGGCTAAATTCTTTTACAAGTTCCACACTCAACTCCAATAAGTTTACACTGAACCATTGGGCTTAGAATACCATTTTTATCCCTGGCCGTTTGGCTCTCTAGCTCTCAGCTCTTGGCTCTGGCTCTCGGCTCTAGCTCTGGCTCTGGCTCTCGCTCTCGCTCTCGCTCTCACTCTTAGCACTCAAAAGTTTGCTTTGAGCTTTTTGGCTTTGAGGCTCTACCTCCAACCTCTAGTGGTTATGCCTCTGTCAAGCCTCCAACCTCCGGTGACTCTTACTGTCAAGTGCTCTGGCTCTGCGGCTCTCGGGCTCTCTGTTTGGCTCTGATCAACTCTTACGTTGCACCAAGCCATCCTCACTCCGCAAATTGCCTCTGCGCATCACTCAACATTCTCTTACTCTTCCTGAGTATTCACTGAGCATCCCTAGGCTTCTCGAGCTTCTCTGAGCGTTCCTCTGCCTGTCCTCTGGGAATCCCCTTTCTCTGTGCTTTCTGTGTTTTTGTAACCATTTGGTTACATTCGCCTAATGCATGGAAGACCGATTGTTCCATAAAAGAAGATGTTTGCAATTGGAATGAACCAGCGGCGCGGGAAACCTGGTCGTTTGGCCTTCCTCCTGCCATAATCCCGAAAATAACAATATAACGAAATACACAGGAAACGCACGAAAAACACATCATCAGCCGTTTAACCAGACTTCAAATAATATGTAATCGCACTTAAAATACTATCGGCTTCGCCTTTCCATCGCATGTCGCATATCGCACTACGTATGGCCAAAAAAACCCAATACACGGAAAATACACAGAAAATCTGAAATTCCAGATTTCAAAATTTATGAAATCGTAGCTATAAACTTCATCGGGTCTATGCTTTATCGCAAGTCGCACTGGCATGGCTCTTTTATATGGCTGCGATCCCATTCGCTGATAGCCGATATCGGCGCTATCGCATTTTGGCATATCGCATTGTCGCATGTCAACGGCCCCTTTGTATTGTTGCGATCCATTGATCGCCGATCGTCGATATCGGCTCATCGCATATCGCTATCGCAACAGCCCCGGGGGTCTTCCCTTTGACTATGTCGATCATTGATCCACCGATCGCAATCGCTATCGAGGAGTCCTTCCACCTCCGTTTATGTCCTCCCTTTGACTTTTTCCGATGCGATTTCCTTAAAAATCCTTTCAGTCCATTTTTATATGAAATGCCTCCTTTTCTAAGGATAATGGGCAAACTTCTTTTTGCGATAACTCCTTCATCCGGAGTCCATTTCCACCCATTCAAATTGCAGTATATTCACATTGAAAAGATCTACGCAATGAGGCTATTCCCAAGAGCATCCTTTGACTTTCATTTTCCTCGGATTTACAAAGGATTTGTGCCATTTAGCACCTTTTACCTCTTATATGAAGTCTTTTAGACTTAGAGGTTTATCCAAGATCCATTTTGGGATCAGGATTACCTTCCTCAAGGTTCTCAAAAGGGGAGCTAGCAAGAGTGATACCCTCAAGAAAGGTAAGGTCAACCTCAACTTTACTTTCCATAGCCTCGTCATCCTCAATACACATGTTCTCAAAATCATACCATTGATCATGTGGACCCAGCAAGGACTCATCTTCTTGCTCATCAGCTAGATCCTCAAGGGCATCTTCATCTTGGTTAGTTGACAAGCAAGACGACTCTTCTTCCTTTTTCTCTTGAAGAACAATAGCTAATGTATTTGTTACATGATTTTGGTAATATGCTTCTAGGAGAAGAGCATTAGTGGGGTGCTCTTTATATTCACATTTCATCTTATGAAGCTTCACCTCTTCTTCGTGCAAATAAAAGAATACTTCATTAGAATTACATTCCCTTATTAACCCTCTGCATGACCTACTATATTCATCCATTCTTTCTTGCATGATTTGGAGGCTTACAAGATCCAACTCCTTTTCATCAAAGGAGGAGATGTTCCTCTTTCCCATTACCATTGTCTTCCAATTCTATTTGCTCATCATCCTCGCTTACACTTGAGCTTTCTTCGATGTCACCTTGACCAGCCAATTGATTACCCTTTGTGGGACTTTGTACCTGGTTATAATATTTGTCTTTGATCAAGTTATCCAAAATATTCAAAGCACAAGTTAGGCGAGCAAAGTCAAGGAGACAACTAGGATCTTCCTCATAGGAACACCTCACTGTGTCGAGTTGTGCTTGTTGCGACCTATAAAACCTGAGCATGAATTCCATATCCATACCTTCTAATATATTTTGATAAGACTCTGCATATGTATCCACATTCTTTTGCAGTTCTTGAATGTCTTGGTCATTGAGTTTTGCAAATGTAGGACCAAGATAAATCTCTCTTTTCTGATAATCCATTTTTATGATTTTGCATATTAGGATTAAAATGGAGTCGCCAAGGTGAAATGAAATGCCTTGATAGATGCTTGCTTCACCCTATAAGCGTTAACTTTGGAGTGCAATGAAGAACTAGGGCTTCATTCTTCCAATGGAGTCGCCAATAATGATATGTCAATATGTCGTATGGGGAACAAAACACACTTCTCGTGTCCCCGGCAACAACGCCAAAAATGTTACCGCTAAAACTAGTAGGGGTCCTAAAGGGGACCCTTGAAGGACTACTACTAGGTTGAGGGCAACAATGGAGCAATAGCCCACTATCACCTCGGTTAAGGCTCCCTGCTCTTTATGGACTTTCACCGATGGGAGAACACCCGTTATGATAAAGATCATAAAATGAATGGACTAATGATAGGGTGAGGGGTCATCGTAGGAGCCTATTCACAAGAGAGGCTCAAATATGTGGCTTGCTTGCTTTGGAAGGCAAGGTTGTAAGCTCTCAAGGAAGGGATTAAAGCGGATTTCAAGGTTTAGGTTTAGGGTATGTATCTTATAATGGAGGTCCCTAGGCCTTAGAATTCTTGTGAAAGCTTGAATTCCAAGTGATCCTTGAAGGATTATCCTTAATAGTGTGTGGGACCACACGGGACCAAGTGGACCCGGGGCTAGGTCAAGGGGGAAGGATTTAGCAACCAAGGATATGCTTGACCTATTCCGGAGGGATAAGGGGACCAAAGGAAGAATTTTTAGTGCAAAACAATATGAGGATCCCAATGAGATCTTTAGCCTAAGAAAACTACGGGCAAGATTGATTTTGAGGCTAGGGCTTGAGGTATCTCACAATCCCACCGTCGTAATTGCTTCAAAATTGGATGGCCCTTAGGAGAAACCCCAGCATAGAGGATGCCAAGAGATCGAATGTTTTCAGTGGGTGGTTTGCAAGGTAAATGATGCCCTAGGATACCTAGAGGGCTAGACCTAGAAAAGAAAAGGTGAGAGAAGGAAAATAAGTTTTAGGTGATCACCCTTATGGTGGATTAGTGCCTAATCCTTTGGGGAGATTTGGAGTCAAGAGTAATTGTGACTATGGATATTGAATTTTCTATGTCAAGGAGGCCTCAAAGACAACTTCGCATAGCATTAGAGGAGCAGCAAAAGCAGCTTCAAGAGCTTTATACTTTGTTTTGCAAAATTGATGGCTTATTAAGATGAATTTCAATGAAGAAGCATCTTTAGGAACATTCATTCATAATACATGGCCCATACATGAAGCATCACTATCTAGAAACCAAATTTCCACAACTTCGCATAAATGGATGCAGTAAATTAGCCCTAGTATAGCGAAATCCCAGCAACAATGTATGTGGCAAAAATAGAAAGAGAAAATAACATTAAATTGCACTTACATGTATTAAGAGTATATCCAACCATCAAGAATTTGCCAATCAAGAAGCTCCGAGATGAGAAAATAATCCAAACATCAAAATTTATTCCATGCTCCAAAATTCGTCCTCCAAGAAGGATAGTGAAGTTCTCTACAGAGATACAAGTCCAATCCAAGTGATGATGCTAAAATGAATTCACATCACTTGTATTTATACATTCCTAACGAGTTTGATTTACCTAATTAGGCCTAATTAGCCCCTAAAATAAAATAATGTACAAAATAACTAACTTTTGGTGACAAGCCCACCAAACAAGCTCATAAACAAAAGAATAAGACTCTCAAGAGGTCGAATGACCAATAATACATGTCGTTGGGCCTTCTAAGAGGCTTGATGAAGTCCATAAGTGCCATAATGAGAAATAGGATTCCAAAATTAGTAGAAAAGGGGTTGGCCCCTTATTCTCCGAATAATAAACCGTGGCACTCTCGATGGTGTGGGGGCACACAAGTGTCCTCATGGGCCTCCAAATAGATCGAAGATGCCTATAAACCATCTGCAAGGGTTCGGATGATGGTATAAGTGATTCCACGTCATCATACAGGTCCTAGGTCATCTGCGAAGAGCATGATACAACTATGGGGCCGGTTGGGCATGGTGACCCACGTGCATCTTCCTCGTCCAACAGATGAAACTCGAGCAATCTCTAAAGTTTAAACATCTTTGGGGATTCATGGAATGTTTTCTACTGTTTTGAAGGCCCATGGCTCTCTACACACACCCTACATGTGCCAATGTAGCCCTCTGGAGAGTTAGGACCACATATAAGGAGACCAAACCCAAAATGGAGACCATCTACAATCTTGCATAAGATCCAATGCGTCCCCTTGTCTTCCAGTACAACAAGTCATTTAAAGAAATCAAGTTAAAGAGCTTACAAACTATGGATAACAGGTGGGCACTTCATAATTGCACGCCCTTCCATAGTGGGCTTTGGTATGTGCTAATGTCTCGAGCTCCAAAGGGGTTAACCAAGTACCCTATTAGGTGGTTTCTACCCTTAGAGGGGATAGTATGTCCAAGGTACATCCTTCAAATGGTGGTGACATGTGATAAAGAGATGGATGGACTAGGGAATGAAAGGGGCAATCCTAGGCCACATGTCGGGGTACAAGGGTAGCTAATAAAGGGAAACCCACACTTAGGTATATAATGTATAGGAGGGAGCAATCGTGGTGCATGAGATAACCTTCTTTGTATGCCTTTTGCCTTTTATGATTTTTCTTTGGTTAATTGCTCAGGGATCAAAGAAATGAGAGCATGATGTGTAAAGTATAGCAATGGATAACCCCTTTAAGGTGGGGCATTTCATCGCCCACCAACGGTTGGGGCAATCATGGCTTCTTGAATGATAAAGGAGGTTCATCTAGGACCTATAGGGATCAGGGTGATGGCCATGGAAGGGGGTAGAGCTCATGTATTTGCTTTTGCCCACATGCTAAATGTGTTTGTTCCCGCTATCTTTTGCATTTTGTGGTACAATTACCTATTGAATGTTGCCAATTATGCTTTTTCTTTTCTTTTCTTTTGCATCAACCTCCAGACATCCTTCTAGGCCAGACCCAAGGTGTCGGTAAGGGGAAAGGGAGGCTAACCCTATGTGGACCCAAGTGGGAAGAATGATGAAATGGGGTTATAATGAATGGAGTGGGAGTGATATATGTGGAAGAGGGAGCAGGACCACGCAACCAAAATCAGGTTTTCCCATGAGGTACCATCCCTAGAACTTAAAGGTTAGTAGAAGAGATTCAACAGGACTAAGGTATATAATGTATAGGAGGGAGCAATCATGGTGCATGAGATACCCCGGCCTTGATTTTTCCACCCTTCTTTGTATGCCTTGTGCCTTTTATGATTTTTCTTTGTTTAACTACTCAGGGCTCAAAGAAATGAGAGCATGATGTGTAAAGTATAGCAGTGGATAAACCCTTTAAGGTGGGGCATTTCATCGCCCACCAAGGGTTGGAACAATCATGGGTTCTTGAATGATAAAGGAGACTCATCTAGGGCATATAGGAATCAGGGTGATGGCCATGGAAGGGGGTAGAGCTCATGTATTAGTTTTTGCCCACGTGCTAAATGTGTTTGTCCCCGCCATCTTTTGCATTTTGTGGCACAATTTCTTGTTGAATGTGGCCAATTATACTTTTTCGTTTATTTTCTTTTGCATCAACCTCCAGGCATCGTTCCAGGCCCGACCCAAGGTGTGGGTAAGGGGAAGGGGAGGCTAACCCTATGTGGACCCAGGTGGGAAGAATGATGAAATGGGGTTATAATGAATGGAGGGGGAGTGATATATGTGGATGAGGGAGCGAGACCACGCAACCAAAATCAGGTTTTCCCATGAAGTACCATTCCTAGAACTTAAAGGTTAGTAAAAGAGATCTGACAGGACTAAGGTCCAAGGGTAACATCCAAAAGAGGTCTAGGGGACAAGAGCACAGACCTAGCCCACTCTTTTGGCTGAATCCCCCCATCAATTCATGCCCAAAATTTTCCATGATAAGTAAACTACAATACTCAATTACCAAATGACAAGACATACATTTAGATTTGGGAGGCCCACCTTCAAACATACGACCATGACAGATGGGTGAGGGAAAACATGGCTGGCTCAAGTGGCGGAGAAATGGCGCAACGAGCTAGTTGGCGGTTGTAAGGGGTTACTAGCTATCGGCTGAGGACCATCTTGGAGAAAATTTTCTCCTAGGGATATCACCCATAAAATGGTGGGTAACATGTCCCAACCTTAATGAGCCAAAAACCACTACATCTTGAAGGGGTATTGGAAAAGCATTTAGCAAGCTTGGGCTCCCAGGATAAATACTGGCAAAAAATCTGAGGGAGTTTTACCTCACTTCACCCGGCAGAATTCCAGCTGATCCGGCACTAGACTGGCTAACCGCGGCTATTTTTGTGTCACCTCTTCTGCCCTCTACGTCAGCCTTCCCAGCTATTCAGGCAGTTCCGGCTGTTCCCGACAGTCCCAGCTTTTGCCCTCTACGTCAGCTTTCCCGGTTGTTCAAGTTGTTCCCTGCAATTCCAACTTCTGCCCTCTACGTCAGCTTTCCCGACTATTCCGACGGTTCCGACTTATGCCCTCTACGTCAGCTTTCCCAGATGTTCCAGCATTTTTGGATTCTGCGTGACAGGAAGCTTTTCCGCGTCAACTCTCCTGGCTACTGCGCTACCTCTCTGCAAGCTCTCTCCACCTCTTTGTTTTGTATTTTTCATAAAGTCCTCTCGGATTCTCTCTGCCCCTCAGCTGCAAGATCTCCCCAATCGATTTTCCTCTTGAGAAATTCTCACCTAAGAAAAATCAATTTCCTCAATCTCTCTTTGTGTGTTTCCAACTAAGTTACCAAAAAACGGATACCGGAACGGATACGAGTACGGGGTTTGAAATGGATACGGCAAATTTTCAAAAAATCTAGATACGATACGGCAGGAAACGACACACACACACACACACACACATATATATATATATACATATATATTTTAAAAATAAAAATTTCATATTACCATTCATATTTCAGAATCTAGATTATCATCTATGATCTATCATGATTCATCAGCATTAATTCAACATTGTCAACATCATTAACGATTATTAAAACATTCATGATTCAAGTTTCAAGTTTCAACATATCATCAAGTTTTTGTTTCAAATTTCAAACATCAAGTTATCAACATGACAAGTTACACGGACACCATCATTACCAAAATTAATAATGCATACTAATTACTACATAGTACATACTACAAAGTACAAAATGAACTATAATTGGAAGTACTCATAATTCATATGGTTGTTCAAAAGTTTAGAAGTTTAAAGTTTAAACACCATCATAATACATTTACATATCATCAAATATGTCTTCATTCATGCCACTATAATGTTCCACTTCCACATCCTCTCTAGAAGTGGCACTGGGAACATTGCTGCCATGTCCACTTGAAGATCCACCTATTGGTGACTCCGAATCAAACAAATTCATATGAGACATGGCATTCAATGTCATATCCAAGTCAGGCAACTCTGGTTCCACGTCCCATAATTTGGTGGGCCCAAATTTGTATTCATCTCTCTTGTGTGACAGAAGGCGAAGGTTTGAATGAACATACACTAGTTCCTCAGCCTTCTTAGAGCCTAATCTGTTTCGCCTCACTGAATGGATGAAGCCATATGTACTCCAGTTCCTTTCTGCTGAAGAGGAACTAGCAACCTGTGACAAAATCTAGATGGCCAATTTTTGGATATGTGGAAGTGCCCCACCATAAAAGTTCCACCACTCAATTGGACTTAATATGCTCTTGTCCCGCATAAACTCAATATCACAACCCCAACCTTCTGATCACACAAAATAAGAAAATTGTGCACGAATCCGAAGCCCAATTTCAGGATCTACAAAAAGCTTTCTAAAAGCATTTTTAAATCCTTCTGCGACTTCTGGGTCTTTGTTTGGTGCACTTCTTTCTGGATCACGTAGCAACTCTGCAGCATAATATTTTGGATTCACTGCATAGGCTAAAAGGTGCAATGGGGTGGTCATCTTGTTCCACCTTTTGGTCAATATATCTTTTACTTCTCTGTAAAAAATTTCATCCGGGTCATTCTCCTTGGCATTTATAACCAACCTTATCTTCTCTATCGTGGAATCAATGCCCTCATACACCTCTCCCAGATTAGGGATATTTGTGTCAAACATACGGAGCAAATCCACAATTGGCTTAGTAAATGCCAAGAGGTACTCCACCCTATCCCACCATTCATCATCAACAACCAACCGTTTCATTGCTTGTGCTCTATCAGATTGGGATTGCCTCCATTGGTTCCAAAGAGAACTGCATACCATTGATTGTAATGCATCTTTCACCTGCATGAGCCTTGTTAAGACTATGATGTGAGAAGCAAATCGAGTCTCAGCAACCTGCAGGTGTCAAATTGCCAATGTTTCAAATTTCAACAAATTAAAAATCATAATTTGATTGAATAACCTATTATGATTCACGAATCATGACATTTGAGAATCCAATTTAGATATTTGAATTTAGAGTCAGAAATTAGAATTTATGAAATATTTAATAAACTTTGAAGTTTAAACTTTAAAGTATAGGTACCTTAAGGAGCTCCAACTTATCAAATTCTCTGTAGATGCCTTGGGAAATGTGGTGGTTTGTGATAAAGGCTTGAATTTCTTTTGCCTCTTCAAAAATAACTCGAATCCACTCAATTTGCTTCCCCAACTTGCTCAACATGAGGTTCAATGAATGTACAGCACAAGGAGTCCAAAAGATGTGTTGACATTTGCCTTCAATAATTAGGCATGTTGCTCTACACACCGTTGCATTGTCAGTTATTACCTGGACAACATTTTCAGGCCCCACCAAATCAATTGCTTCAATCAAGATGTTAGCAATGAATTGAGAATCTTTCATCTGCCCCTCACAATCCACTGCCTTCAAAAACATTGCCCATGTGGGCTCTGAGCAATCACATTGATCAAAGGCCTATTTCTTTGATCTTTCCATCCATCAGAAATTATGGACACCCCTGAAATGAGCCATGAATCACGAATGGGGGCTAATTTAGCCTCCAAATCTAACTTTTGAGCACTCAACAATGTGGTGTGTATCTTCTCATATCCAGGGCTCTTGTACCCTCTTGGGGCTTCATTCAAACTTTTTACCATCTTTGCCCAGTAAAGAGATCGCACAAGGTTAAAGGGAAGGCCATTTGCATAAATGCATTGGACTACAGCTGCATCTGCTATCTCTCAAGCATCATTATTAAAACTCTTCTCAAGCGGTCCCAAATTTGACCGCTTTGAACCAACAATTCCATGAGAATGAAGTGGAGGCTTTGATGAAGATGCTCCCAACCTTGTTGGGTGTTTTAAATGGGAGGCAAGATTTGCCTCATTTGCTTTAGCATCTGCCTCATCTTGTTCTCTCTGATATTTTGCAATTTTTACCTTGCTTAAACCATTTCCATCTGCTCCATTTTCTTTAGGTGGGCCACTGCATATTCGAACCCCGTTGCCTTTTAACGCACACAAATGTGCTTAAACCCGTGTGTATGATCCCTTATACTCCTTTTTACACTCGCTACAAACCCATGCCAATGATCCACCTCCTTGGATCTTCCCAATAGTAGATACATATTTCCAAACTTGTGACTTTGGATCAACTTTAGGCCCAAGGGTGTATTCAATTTCATGTGCCACTTCCTCTGCCTCATGAATGGTTGAACTTGAAGTTGCCATGAATGATGATGATGATGCTGTAAATGAAACTGAAAAAGAAAACTGACAAATATCAATATATCATATATTAAAAATACAGCATGGTTGCATATAGCATGGTCACTATTTTCATTGCCAGATACTGATAATTAAGAATTTATGTCCCAACTAAAAATATTTATTATTATTTAGTGGATAGGACAAATGATGTACCACTGTTATGTACTTTATGGTAAAACTGTTTATGTTTGTAATATGAATGTCATTAAATGATTAATGATCAATTTGTCTACCATTTAATGTACTATTAAATATATCTGTTTCTGACATTCTGTTTTAAACTTTTATGTTTCACCCCCATAGCAAAGTTGGTTACAAGACAGGCTATTTTTATTATATTTTCAGAATTTGTTTTAATGTTTGTAATTGGTCAAAGCCTAAACCTCAAACTATATATTGGAAGGCAAAAATACTACGTTTATTCTGGTTTTATTGGAAATTTCTGAACCTGAATATCATATATAGAGAGAGAGGAGAGGAATGTAGTGACCTGGGAGGGACCTAGGAAATGGACTAGGCTTTTGCCGCTTGTGTGGCGAATGAGTATGAACTTGCAAATTGAGGCAGTTGAGGATTTTGGAAAACATGCATATAGCCAAATAAGGCCATTCTCTGTAAATTTAAAAGCAGCTCCATTGAAATGGACATGGCAAGAATTTTGGGGGATGGGATGTCACTGGGGTTCACTATATCAACCGTTGCTCTGGTTTATTTTTGTTTTTCTGCTAGCTTTGCTTCTTGTTCCAAAATTGTTAATTTTTTATGTAGGAAATGAGAATCAGTTCAACAGATGGGCTTCGAATATCTTGAACTGCAAAGGTTTTGGTGATTTTTTGTTTAAAATCCCATCATGGATCATGTTAGAAGCATCTAGAAATCATCCTATCCTGTGCAGTTGGCTGCTACATTTATTTTACTTGATCTTCTTTCCTTGGTTCGACGGACAGGTTCTAGTGGAGGATTCCAGAAATGGCTACATGTCCCATAAGGGTTGGATAGAAGTTTTGTCGTGAAAGTTTGCATGTGATAGACAAAACTATGTGCTTGCCTTAGCATATTTTGGTTGGCCTTCAAATAAAACGAAATAAATCTGGTATTTGCGGATGGCAAACTAAACTTAAACATGGTGTTTTCCTTCCGGACGTTCGACTAACAAACCGAGCATATTGCATAATATTGAAAACTCAAACGGTGAAACACTCTTAAACTCTAAAGACTAATACCCATAAATTTAATACTACATACCTGATACCTCGCGCAGACATCTCTCGAGTCTCAGGTCTTCAACTTGATTTTAGATTCTTTGAACAGACAGCGTTGAGCGCTTTCAACTCGCCTCTCAAGTTTCAACTCTCCGTGGCCAAACTAGTTACTGAACAGCAAGTAACGCAGCAGCCCAGCAACCTGTCTCGACGGCGGCTTAACGCAGCAGCAAGTAAACGGCGGGTTATGAATAAGGCAGCAGCAAATAGCTTAGGTTTAGTAATGCGTATAAGTTAGTAAAGCAATTTTGTAATGCGTGCAGTGAATTTTCAATTTTAGGTTTGTTGTTCCCGGCGGGCATACCTCAAAACCGTTTTTTCGCTGTCAAACGTTTAAAATTTTTCCAAATACGTTTCAAAATTTCAGAAAACATTTTCAATTTTTTAAAACGGCACTTTTTTTCTACAAAAACGTCGTTTGAAAAAAACGTCCTGTATCCAAAAAACAAAAAACGGCACCAAAACATTTTTCTGCCATTTTTCCGGCGTTTCGTTCCCGGATCCAAATCTGAAACGGGAAAACGTTGTTTTGGGGGTTAGGGTAGCCAGTTTCGACAACTTAGGTTTCCAAATGAACCCCAAGCCTCCATTTTATACTTTTCCTGTTGAGTCTTCAACAGCCGACATTAAGTCTCTAATCAATGGCTAAGATTAAAACATGACTCGATCCGCCTTCAAGATCATTCTCACCCATATTTTGATTAATACCCATTAATATTTTAATTTCCTTATGTTTAGACTTAGGAACTCCATTAAAAATATTAATTATTTTAATAAAATACAATCTGAGTGGAATTTCGCCAAACGGTTTATGGGTGTTCTTTAGAACTCATGTGCCTTAGCCTCTCCACCAATTTTCAAGGCTAGAGCACTTCCGATGCTACCAAAAACTAACACTCCTTCTTAGCGAGTAAAGTGCTTTAGCAACAATGTCCACCTGCCTGTTGCTCTATTTCTAAAGCACCTCCTTTGTCCATTGTTGCTGCCACCAACATTGTGTTGTTGTTGTTGCTGCTGCTGCTACTGTACTGTACTATTGCCCATGACACTGCCACTGCCACTGCTGCATCTGTACTATAGCTCCCTCTCAACGTTGCATTTGCTATGATGTTAGCACTGCCACTGCTAACATTGCATTCGTACCGCAACTCAGTTGCTGAGAGAAGCAACTGAAAAACATCCAAAATTAGTTGAACTCAACTATGTTCAATATAATACAATGAATGTTGGAATCTCACTGCTACTAGGCCTTGACCCTCTGAATCTTCTGCACTGCTACTGACTTCTGCATTGTGCCAACTATACTTCTGCCAACCTTGCTCTATGTTGATCAGTCTCTGGTCCCAAACTACTGCATCTGTCCTCCAAACAATCCGCTGCATCATCTGACACAGTCCATCTCACTACTTGTGAACCTTGGGCTCTGGTGGCAAAGAGATTGATCCAAGAGGTGGACTCCTCAAGGATCCTGCCCACATGTAGTCCTCTCGACTACAACTCAATATCGCTCCATCTCCCGCCTAGAGATGCATGGATACTCATGGCAAACTCATCCTCGTCAATCTTTGTTGAAGCAGCCTCAGGATCATGTTTCTCATCCTTGTCATTTTTCTTCAAAGGACATTGGGATGCATAGTGGCCCATCTCACCACAACTGAAACGTTTCACCTTCGAAATGTCCTTCCTTCACTTCGGCTTCTGTTGTCCCTTCGATGCTAGAGCTGCATTCTCCTCCTCCTCTTTTGTCTTTGTGCCACTCCCACTGTTGCCACTGAGGTTGACCTTCACTAGGTCCCTCCTTAACTCCTCTTGTTGAAGAGTCGCCCACATCTCCTCCCATGAAGGTAGTTTTTCCCTGCCCAATATGCTTTGGACAAGAACTTGCCATTCATTTGAGACTCCATTCAGGGCTATCCTCACCATCGTGATTGGCTGAGGAGTGGACCCCACTGCAGCAAGTTGGTCTATAGTGTTCACCCCTTCTCCTTTCTGCATCAAGGTCCACTGCAACTTCTGCTCTAAATACATCTTCTGTTGTTCGAAAGAGCCTTCATATAGAGAAGACAAGGCTTCCCACATCTCTCGGGTTGTATCCTTGCCCTGCAAGTGTGAGACAACATGATCTCGAACTCCATCGAGAATGAGCCTCTTTGCCTTCCCCTACTCGGTCTTGTATTTCTTATTTTGATCATTGTCAGCAGGAACAGCGACAACACTTTTGACGTAGGACTAGAGATCATATTCCTCCAGAACAGTTAAGATTCTAGTCTTCGATATGACATAGTTGGAAGCTCCTTCCAACCTATCCTAATCTCTGACCCCATGCGATGCCATCTCACCCAACTGTCAAACTGACTCCTCTAGTCACTGCTCAGCTGCTTAGCAAGTGAGAAATTCGAACTTTTTGGCGGAAAGTTCTCTGAGGATAAAATTCCCCTCCTATGTGTCTTCGTTCTTTCCAGCGGATTTCTACCTCGACAGAAACTGCACCCTTCAAGCACTGCGTTGAGGCTCTGCATCACTCCCTCTGTGTCTGCAAACTCATGAACTGGAAATCATACCTCTTTGTCGTGTCGCTCAGAGAGAGATTTCCTCGGATCTACTTCTCGGCAAGGACTGCGCAATCCCTTCAAGGGGATTCGAATTGTTGCCAAGTGCAACTTTCAGCCTCACTGCTTAGCACTGAATCTACTCTTCCAGTTTCAAAATCAATGCTCTGATACCATGTGAAAATTCCTAGACTCTAGGAACCCCTACTGCAGCAAACTTGAATCTACTTCACCTACTTGATTTTTAAATTACATTCATCGAGTTATTCTTCTGAATACTGAAGCAAATTACTTCTGCAGCCTACACTAATTAAATATTTGATCTCATGAAACAAAAAACGTAGCAAAGAACAAGATACATAGAACACACTTATTTTTGGACACAATAGTCCCCGGAAAAACCCAATGCGGGAAAACTGGTGCAGCAGTTCTAAGGGTTTATTATTATGCAGGAGAAATATTTGAATACAAATCTAGGATGCTCATCTAGCAATCCTTTACAGAGAAAATACTGGCGGAAAATCTGAGTGAGTTTTACCTCAGTTCACTTGGCAAAATTCCGGCTGATCCGGCACAAGACTGGCTAACCCCGACTATTTTTGCATCACCTCTTTTGCCCTCTGCGTCAGCTTTCCCGGTTGTTCTGGCTTCTGCCCTCTACGTCAGCTTTCCCGCAGTTCCGGCTGTTCCCGGCAGTTCCAGCTTATGCCGTCTACGTCAGCTTTCCCGGATGTTCCGGCAGTTCTGGATTCTGCGTGACAGGCAGCTTTTCTATGTCAGCTCTCCCAGCTACTATGTTGCCTCTCTGCAAGCTCTCTCCACCTCTCTGTTTTGTATTTTCTGGAAAGTCCTTCTCCCGAATTCTCTCTATCCCTCAGCTACAAGATCTCCCTAATCGATTTTCCTCTTGAGAACTTCTCACCTCAGAAAATCGATTTCCTCAATCTCTCTGTGTGTGTTTCCAAATGAACCCCAAGCCTCCATTTTATACTTTTCATGTTGAGTCTTCAACGACCGAAATTAAGTCTCTAATCAACGGCTAAGATTAATACATGACTTGATCTGTCTTCTAGATCATTCTCACCCATAGTTTGATTAATACCCATTAATATTTTAATTTCCCTAAGTTTAGACTTAGGAAATCCATTAAAAATATTAATTATTTTAATAGAATACAATCTGGGTGGAATTTCACCAAACGGTTTCTGAGTTCTTTAGAACTCGTGTGCCTTAGCCTCTCCACCAATTTTCAAGGCTAGAGCACTTCCGATGCTACCAAAAACTAACATTTATGTCATTATACTCTGGATGTTGGAACCCATTAGCTAGTCTCATGGTTGTGGCATATTCCTTGAAGTCTCTCCCACTTCATGACCACCATATCACAGATACTTATGGATTGATGGGTCAATCTCAGACATGTCACTCCCCTTGAGGACTGGAAACACCTTATAGGATTGTTTACCTATTCATCCCTAATGTGAGGTAACTTGTTTATAGATCCCAATCTAGTTACACATTCTAATGTGAGGTAACTTGTTTTGTGTGAAGTATTTATGTGCGCCTAGCATTGAATATGGTCCATTACGAAGCTTTAATGGTTTTATGTCCCTAATGAAGCAGATCTCACTTCATCTTGAGAGGTTTTGTTCAAGTGATATCACACATGTTGCAAATATCCCTTGCGGGATAGCTTGATTCCTCTTTAGCACCTTCCAAGGGGTTCTTTGCCCATTTTGATAGCAAACATGACTTTGTGGCCCCAACATTGCCCCTGTAGAGATGAACATTGGGCCTTGAGCAGTTTCCACATGCTTCTACACCTCTTAATGAGCCTCCAAATGTTGAAACGTTGAGCTTGAAGCTTGGGCGTTGGACTATTTAATGATGTACCCAGCTAGACCCAGGGCACCCTCATGCTAGGCTTGACCCTGTTTGATGGACAATGCCTTGTTCCAATGACCAAATGAGTAGGGTTATCACTCATATGACTCGGGAGGACTGGCACATCCCTCTATGATGCCAACGCTTTCACTATGTTGTGCCATGTCACTCCTACATACATGGAAAGGGTTACATAGGCCTTTCTTTTGGGTGGTGTCTCAGTGAAGGAGGTGCCTTTTGGAGATGCACACATGCATTTTGAGGTTTTCTTAGAGTGAGGAGCAATCTTGGACCATTACCTCACTTGATGCGTTATTGCCTATTTTGGAGGATCATGTCATGGTGGGAACAATTTTTCTCCCACACATGTGAGTTATTTTTGGCATTTTGCTATGTTTTAAAGTTATTTTAAGGTCAATTTGTGACCTTTGACCTAATCAAAAGCTCAAGAAAACATGTTCAAGGCTTTGATTGTAAAATCATGAAAAGTGACTTGGTTACCCTCACATAAATAGAGGGAATTCAGTTTTCATTCTATTATCATCATTCATGACACTTCTTCTCTAGAAGTGTGCACTAGCTCTTGTCTTCTCTTCTACTTGGCCACAATGTAGATTTATGGTGCGAATTTGTCTTTCGAGAAGGATTTTTGCATGAGGAAGATTCTATGGGATAAACTGAAGAGATTCTTATGGAAATTTTGTAGGCTTTGTTGACACCTAATCCTCACAATTGGGTGAATTCATCTAAATAATTAAATTAGGAATGTGAACAGTCATCAGGAGATGAACTGAACAGTCACACCCATTTGTATATAACAATAACATACCTGATGGAATAAATGAATCAGTTTTTCTGCCTAATGGAGTTACTGCTTGGCCTGACATGGTATCAAAGCCAGCTCCTTGTTTTAGCTGTTATGCTCCTGTAACTCCTCTGTCTGCCATATCCCCTCTGTCCTGACATAACCTGCCTCTGCCATATTCCTTTCCAGCGTTGCCTCATAACGCATCTGTGCATAAAAACTGCTGCATCTCACTATCGACCGCCCATTTTTTTACACCTCATAATTAAACGCTCTATGCATAACCGTCCGAGCTCATGGTATAGTGAATCCTGCAACATTCTAGCTGTCCATAGTTGTCAAAGCCGCGCAGAGTGTAAAGATACTTCTTACACCTGAGCTTACCAAACGGGTGCTCTAACCATTGAAGGTATGAATACATGCGCCCACCGTGGGGCTCGAACCCACTACAGCGACCATTCCCAGCGACCATTCCGCCTTGTTCTAGCTGTTCGGGGAAACTGTTTCTAGAGTGTTTGACAACGTTAATCCAATCCTCTTCTTGAACATTGACCAACTCATACTCCACAAGAGAGAGATTATTCTCCTCCTTCACGGAGAATTCCGCAGGCTCAGTCACCTCAATCCTACCCCATTTATCAACAGCAAGTCGCATTGAACCTTTAAACATGTCGATCTTAGCATTGCGCAAGATGACTGTAGACCCTTCCTTCATAAGATCCACTTGATCGTTTCTGGCCGTGAAAGGAGCTTCAGTCATTTTATTCCAAAGATCTTGTGAGGTTCTGCACACATTTCGAATTTATTCTTTTCCTTTTGCCGTTGCTCAAGGTCCGCGGATTGATCCCCAGCCGTTCAAGACCAGGTTTGATACCTCTGGGCCACTTGTTCACCGGGATTGTGGAGTATTTTCTGTTCAAAAATAAAATACCGAGGGGCAAGGGTTTGTTGAACGGTTTTCAAATCCCGCAAACCCTCGGCGCAGTATGTTTGGAGGCATGCGTGGACATGGATACCGATGGGGTGCTGTAAAGTACCGCCTTTGATTTTCAAGATGTTGTGTTCCGGTTGATCGAACTCGTGCCATATTATGTGTCATTTTATTAAACAACCACTTGGACTCCGAGGACAAACACCGATGGTGTATTGGTAAAGTTGTGAAGTTTGTATTGTATAGGGCACGGGTTTGAATCCCGTTAATGTTTGAATGGTGTTAAAATACAATGCATTAAAATATTATATGCAGTGAAGACTTTTAGGACAGCGAGGCATAATGTTTGAGAATACATACATATGTATTATACCATAGTGTTGTTTTCATAAAGCTGTTTTCAAAGTGACTAACATAGTTAACGCTCTTGCGTTTGACTGTGTTTAATATATTGTTTGAGGCCAGATTACATTTTGATATCAGAATCAATTTTCTTTTAGCAGCAGAAGTATTTTTACAACTCTTGGATTTTACAATGCATTCAATCATATCTATGGTGGGAATAGTTCTCACTGGCAAGGAGAACTATCCTGAATGGTCCCGGATGATAAAACACACCCTCATTTTCAATGAGTTATGGAAAGGAGTGTGTGTCGGAGAAGGAGACAATGACCCAGTACAGCCTATCTCAGACAAAGAGCTCGTCATTTGGGAAAACAAGAACAACAAAGCTTATGCAATAATTGCAGCATCTGTAAATGAAGAGGTGAGTCTCCATATTTCCTCATATTCAACTACCTTTGAAGCCTTACAAAAGCTGAAATAACTCTATGACTCACATTCTACACTTGAAGTTGTTCAACTCATGATTAAACTCTTCACTCTTGAATTGAAAAATAATGATCCTTTTGTTCTTACATCTGAAGTAAAGTCTATAATGCATGATATCAAATCTACTAAGGTTGAATTGGATATTCCTCTTGTCGCTTTTCTCAAAGCACTTTATCCTACTTACTCCAATTACCTTGAGTCATTGCGAGCAAATGGAAATCTCAAATATATAACCTTTGACTCTCTTGTGAAAAAGTTTGTTGAAAGAGAGAAAGCTTTTGGAAAGAAGACAGCCCCTGAATCTTCTGAAGAGACTATGTGCCTTGCTCATAAAGAAAAGCATCCTGCTTGTGATTCTACAAGAGGAAGAGGTGGACGAAGAGGAAGAGGAAGATATTTCAGAGGTAGGGGGGCAGACATTCTCAAGGAGAAAAGTCAGATTTACACTGTATTCGCTGCAAAAGAAATGGATCACATGATGCCTCTACATGCAAGCTACCATGGGACAAAATTCAGAAGAAAAGAAACCAACAGAAAGGTAAAACTAATGATACAGACAAAGGTAAAGCACCTGAATCTGCTCACTATGTTGAGGCACAATGTAACATTGGAGTAAATGAAGATTCGTTTAATGCTTCACTTGCTTCCTGGAAAAATTATTGGTTGCTTGATTCAGGAGCAACCTGTCACATGACTCATAGAAAAGAATTTTTTGAAGATTTTACTGGCAATGTTGATGGAGCAGTATACTTTGTAGATCAATCAAAAATCAAGCCATCGGGGCTTGGCACAATCAGGCTTAAACTGCCTGGTCTTCCAGACTTTCTTCTGGATCATGTTCTATATCTCCCACAGCTCAAGAGAAACTTTTTGTCCTTGGTCCACATCCACCAGCAAGGTCACTCCATTCATATGTTTGATGGAAAGCTTGAGGTAAGAAAAGCATCTGACCACTCACTTGTCATGAGGGGAATAGAAGAAGAAAGGCTTCTCAAGCTGCAAGGAACATATGCTCATGCAAAACATTTCTCATACAATTCTCATCATGAAGAAGGTACACTTCCATCAAGTTTATTATGGCATGCTAGATTTGGACATTTGAACTATGACAGTCTCCGCTTATTGAAGAAAAATGGTGTTGTCGGTTTGCCTACAATTCCTAGAAAACTTAAGCAATGTGATGCTTGCATTCTAGGAAAGCATAGCAAACAATATTTTCATGATTCACATTCAAGAGCACATAGGAAACTTGAACTCATTCATTCATATTTATGTGGTCCAGTGCTTGTTTCTTCTGCAAATGGAAATAAATATATCATGAAGTTTATTGATGACTACACCAGAATGTGTTGGGTTTATTTATTGAAGAACAAATCTGATGCTTTTCAAACATTCAAGAATTTTCATAAATGGATTGAAAATGATGCACAATCTCATATTGGGTCTATTCGCACTGATAATGGAAAAGAATATACATAAAATGAATTTGAAAACTATCTTCGCCAACATGGGATCAAACATCAAACAACTGTGCCTTATAATCCCCAACAGAATGGTGTAGCTGAAAGAATGAATAGAACAATCTTGAATATGGTACGATCCATGCTTTTCTTCAAAAATGTAAAGATAATGTTTTGGGCTGATGCTGTTCTATGTTCTGCATATATAAAGAATAGATGTCCATCTAGTACTATAAGAAACAAGACTCCTTATGAATTGTGGTATGGACATGTTCCTTCGGTAAAACATCTCAGGATTTTTTGTTCCACCTGTTATGCTTTGATACCAAAGGTACATAGAAACAAACTTGGTGCTAGAATTCATAAGTGTATCTTCCTGGGGTATTCAAACACCTCCAAAGCATATCGCCTCTATGATGAAGAAAATAAAAAGTTTGTTATATCTAGAGATGTAATTTTTCTTGAATCATCCAAATCTGACAATGTTGTTGAGCGGCAACTTGATCTCTTGGATAGATTCGCAAAAATGAAATCATTTCAAGAATTTGAAAATCAGATTCCACATCTTGAAGGGGGGATTCCTATACTAAATCAACATGTGGAATCTTCTTCTAAAGAATACTCTCCCCCGACTGAAACTCCAACAACAAATGATGCTTTAAGTGATGTAATTGATATAATTGGGAGACTCAATCTTGATTCAGTCCCAACTCAATCAACAGAGCACCCTGTACCATCTCAGAAATGTCCCCCAAAGTGGCTGACAAAGACACTTGAAAGTGTTCATCCTGATGAAATTAGAAAAACAGGAACCATAAATTCAAATCGACAAAATGGTGGTGATGTAGATGACTCTAATTCACCTGTTGATATGGATTTTTCTTATGATTGTGAATTGAACTTGTCTATAGATTTTGAACCAACTTCCTTTAAAGAAGCTGCTTCTCATGATGAATGGAAAGAAGCGATGCAAAAGGAGTATGATGTCCTCATAAAGAACGACACTTGGAAGCTGGTTGATCCTCCATTTGGAACCAAACCTATTGGCTGCAAGTGGGTCTACAAGAACAAGTACAAAGTTGATGGCTCACTTGACAAGCGCAAAGCTAGGGTTGTGGCAAAAGGTTTTTCACAGAAGGAAGGGGTCGATTATGAGGAAACTTTTGCTCCCACAGCAAAATGGGCCACCATCCGGACACTGTTTGCACTAGAAGCTCAGAATGGTTGGAAAGTCCATCAAATGGATGTAAAAACTGCCTTCTTGAATGGAGATCTAAAAGAGAATGTTTCTATGTCCCAACCTGAAGGATTTGTTGTGAAAGGACATGAACATAAAGTATGCAAACTTGTGAAGTCCTTTTATGGCCTCAAACAAGCACCACGAGCCTGGTATGAAAAACTAACTAAGCATCTTCTGAAACTCAACTTCAATCATTTGATCTTTATGATGCAACTTTATTTTGTCAGAAATTTGGCAAACCAGTTGTATATTCTTGTATATATTAGATATATTTAATGACAGGAACAATGGAAAGCTACATTGATCCATAAAGAAGAAATTGGCGGAAAAAGTTTTGAAATGACTGATTTGGGCTATGTTCATTACTATCTTGGCATTGAAGTAACCCAACATCCAAAATCCATATTTCTTTCTCAAAAAAAATACATTGGAGATTTGTTAAACAGATTTGGCATGACAGAGTGCAATCCTCTTTCTACTCCAATGGAACAAAACTTAAAGCTCACATCTATTGAAGGAAAGAAATTTGAGGATGCAACAAAGTATAGACAGCTTGTAGGAAGTCTCATCTACCTCACTACTACCAAACCAGACATTTCATTTGTTGTTGGAATCCTCTCCAGGTTTATGCAAAATCCTTGTGAGGGACATTGGTCTGCTGCAAAAAGAGTCCTAAAGTACTTGAAGGGAACTCAAGACTATGGAACCAAGTACACACAAGTGGATGACTTCAGTTTGATCAGATACTCTGATTCAGACTTCGATGGAGACAAGGAAACTGGAGTATCTACTTCAGGATATGCTATGAGTCTTGCATCAGGAGCTGTCTCCTGGAGATCACGCAAACAATCAGTTCCAGCAAATTCTAGAACAGAAGCAGAATACGTGGCAGCAGCTGAAGCAACAAAAGAAATTGTGTGTCTCAGGAAAATTCTTGAAGATTTGTAGGTAAAACAAGTACAATCAACTCCACTCATGATTGACAA
>APFE030462306.1:0-19141 GCA_000404065.3 Pinus taeda | reverse complement strand
ACAAAGCGCTTGGAGAGAAAAGCTTTGAAAGATTCCAAAACGATGCTTGGACTCACAAACATCCCTTAGATTAAGGGGGGAATGTTGACACCTAATCCTCGCGATTGGGTGAATTCATGTAAATAATTAAATTAGGAATGTGAACAGTCATCAGGAGATGAACTGAACAGTCACACCCATTTGTATATAACAATAACATACCTGATGGAATAAATGAATCAGTTTTTCTGCCTAATGGAGTTACTGCCTGGCCTGACAGGCTTATTGTTTATCTTCTAAATTTTGCATGCTATCTTATGTGAATTAGAGTTTCTATGTGTGCCATGTTTAAAATTGCAATATATATCTTGAATTTTGATTCCTTATGCTACGCGAAGTTGAGTTTCTATGTGTGCCATGTTTAAAATTGCAATATTTATCTTGAATTTTGATTCCTTATGCTATGCGAAGTTTTTTTCCTTGACTCCTTCAAGATAACTCTTATATGTGCATCTCTTGAACTTAGAATCTCCCTTTTAAGGAAGTCGCTAATGTTTGTAAAAAGAGGCTATTTCCCTCTCACCATCTTCATCAACATCATCTTCATTAAATTTTCCCTAAAAGACTCCATTGCCCATTTAGATCAAGGCATTAGTCGAGTAGGTGTTGATCAATCTTTCCTCCATAACTACTTTCTCTCTCTTCTCTCTAAATTCTAGGCATCTAGGGTTAGGGTTAAGATTTACTTAAAATTGTGCTAAAAAAATTAATTTAACGTGTTTTTGTCGTCTCAATAGGGATTGCATATAATAATTCACAAAAAGCAAAATCTAGCATCAATTGCATAATAAAACCCTAAAATTAGGGCTGACATCATCATTTCTATTGTTGTTTTATGCATGTTTCAGCCATCAAAGCTTATTTGCATACCTAATTGATAGCCTTGATACTTTGTTGATCAATCAATGTAAGGCTATTTCCTCTAGTCATTATATGACCTCTAGTCATTATATCACATTGCATGCCATATTATTGAAAATCTACCAAAATCTAACTTATAACAGCTTGCTAATCCATTCGGGTGGTCTAAGGATAATGTACATGAATTTTGATAAAGAGTATCTTAGCCTTATTGGCTTCACAAGTACCTTATCCCAATCATTAGACCTTTCAATCATCATAAACAATTTTTTGTTGAATTATAGGGAAGCCTCCCTTATGCTTTAATTTACCACTAAACAACTGGAGAAAGGTCGTTGAGGTGATAGTGATGGCCGATATCTTGTTGCCACAAGGTCTAGATCTAGACCTACTAGATATTGCGGTAACAGAGACCACTTGCATTGGGAAACATGCATTGTCTAGGGAAATGTGAAATGTTGATTTTGTGAGACTTCCATGTTGAGAACTGTTTGAGGAATATTGCACCAAGGCCAAGGCCACACATATAGACTCTATGACTCATAACCATACGATAGGACATAGGTGCACCCTAATGCGGGTTGGATTGGCCCATACACCAATAATCACCCCTACATAGGCAGGCTCCTTTAAAAACCACAAGTCCCCCAAAATCCATCCAAAATCTTCTGATCCTATACAGGACAAAGAGACCAAGGAATTAGCCCAAAAGGACAAGCCATGGCTAACCATCACAAGGTCTAGGACACCTAATATAATGACTTGCATGGTTGCTACAAGGCTTTTCACATGTGACCTTGGGCTTGCAATGGTGTTAAATGCGCCATGAAAATATATGTGTACCCATGTTAACATGCGGGGTAGCACTTCTAAAAATAGCAACTCTCTCCAATTCATGTAAAAATGTGTCTAGACTCTAAATCATCAGTACATCAATCCTGCAACTAATCTCACTGGGAACCCACCCCGAACCTGAGTAAAATTGTATCTGCATCTGTCTCTGAGCCTCCACCCTGATGAAATGTGCTTGTCTTTAACCACCCTCAAAATTTGCAATGGTAAAATTTAGGGGTTAACAGGAATCCAACTTTGGAAAGTTGAAATGGGTCAACGGGTCCAATGAATTTAAAGTGATTTGGATTTGCAATCACAGCAAATTGTGGCACTTCTGAGCCGGCTAGGATTACCTGAGAATCTTCCCCCCGCATGACTCGAATCTCCGCAGAAGAACCCAAGAGGAATCAAATCCATCATCGGCCACAATAACAATTCTTAGCACCTGAATGAGCTAACTAATCTGTGAATTTTAACCAAGCAAAGAACAAAAAATCTGAACTTTAACTTTTAACCCACAAATATGTTGAGTTTTCTAACTTGCATGCAGCGAAAAACAAACGTAATAGATGAAGACAAGGACACCATAAAAACAATACACAATAATTTACCCAGGAAATCCCAATCTAGTGAAAACCTGCAATCTTGGTGTTTTATTTTATTCAGCTCAGCAAGTCTTCCAAAGATGATTACAAACAAGAGGGAAAATACTTCCCTTTGCCTCTGTAAACTCTCTGCACACTAGTCTGCGCTCTTCTCACAAACTCGACCTCAATTTTGCACCTTTGCATGAACTCGTGCAACCTATATGGCCTCCTCTGCACACTGATTTCAGCCTCTAAGGAAGTCTGCAAATTTCTGGAAGTAATCTGAGCTGAACCCACCTCTTTTCTTCCTCTAATTCGCTGATCTGAAACCCTAGCACTGAGCTGAACCCGCCTCCTTTCTTCCTCTAATTCGCTAATCTGATACCCTAGCGCTGAGCTGAACCCACCTCCTTTCTTCCTCTAATTCACTGATCTGAAACTCTAGCACTGAGTTGAACCCTTCTCTCTTTCGGTGAGCTGAACACCAAGATATCTAGTGCATAATAACCAAGTTCTGCACCCTTTCTCCCTCTTAGAATTCGACTTGGGCCCACCACTGCCACGAATGGCTGAGATTAGATCTCCTTGGACAGCTGAGATCGATCTAATTTTTAACTATAGGAAAATTTAATTTTCCTAAATCAAAAACAAATAGGAAAAGGTAAACTGTGCCTTGGCCCCTCTTGTGGGTCCCTCTGCCAAATTTAGTGCACCTGCTAAATATGGCAGAACCCTTCCTCCTTTAATCACATTTAACACAAGGAAACAGCTAACAATGGAAACCGGTGCAAATACCAAATGAAATCAGCCTAGAGTTAAAATAGAGAATAAGCACAAAAAATGGTAGAGGTCAAACTTTCAAAGGATAGCAGAGGGCATTTTTTAGCAGTGAGAACCATGGAGTTGAATGAATGCCCTGCTCTGATACAACTATTGGATTGCAAGCTAGAATTAAAGATGAAGTGTCGATTGCATTACCATAAAAAATGATACACATATAAATGCATTTTATACCTGTTGGATTCATATTGCAAGGTCTCTTGGACTCCTAGTGACGGTTCACATTCTTGACAATAACCCTTACAGATTATGAGTCTACCATTCTTGCTTCCCACAATCGTCTTCTTGTTGGAAATGCACCAAAGCTTGCTCCCAATGCTCCAAAACACAAGTAAAATGTTTGCTGCTGCTGTAGGAAGGTCTTATTGCTAAAAAAATGTGAGGAATGAGTGAATGAAATGTTTTCTTATAGAAGAAAGAGGCTGTTAGGGTTTCTTGAGAATTTTAAATTTTGATTTTTTCAAATGAATGTAAAAATCAGTTAGTTCTATTTTTGGAGTGAATAGATGTATTCATTGGTTATTAATTAAATGTTTTTAAATTTTAAACTATCTGAAAATCCCACACCCTTCATGGGCACTTGGACAACCCCACAAACCAAAAAAAATCATGAAAACATGGCTTTTTTCACTGAAATGGCTTGGAAACACTGTCGATCACACCATATGGCATTTCCAAATTGAAAAACATCATACAATACAACCGAAGATGTTTCCAAACCGTTTCATACCAATTTCCAGGTTTCTAGGACTGTTCATGGCCATTCCTCGTGTTTCCTGCAACTTAGGCTAGAACCATGTGAAAATAGTGATGATCAACAGATAAGAGAAGGGGAAAATGTGATATGTACCCAAATAACCAATACACAATGAAACCATCATTACAATGCTAAAACCAAAGCAACTGAACATAACATCAATATACATTGTCATGAACCAATCACTTGCACAATCCATTTTTCTCTAGACATCACACACTGAATCGTTGAGCATTTAGTCAGTTCAATAGAACTATAATAGTAATGCCAAGAAAAGTGTTGGCTTCATAAAATGCCCCTGGATCACACCAATCAACTGTCTGGAACATATGTACATTGTAAATAGCTACCACATATGGTCAGGTGCTCAGAATCATGCTCATTCATCATATTAGATAACAGGAAGTATTTATACAATGTGTTTGTGTGCACATGGAACCCTCCTGAGCATGCTTTTCTGTGAGGGTTATTTTAGAAATGACTGCTTCCCAGCAACACTGGTTGTAGGTGGTAGGCTAGGTGACCCCTATGTTTCCATCTGAAGGTTTAAGGTGCCCTTTATAACTCTATCAGCCATGATAGGAAGGACTCTGGCCAATATATATGAAAATCCATGATGTCTTTGACATAAAATGTTATGAATGGTTGAAATAGATTGATTTGCCTAAGGCACACTTCTTTCATTCACCTCCTATTGTTTTTCATTGTTTCATGTACTAATCTTAAAAAATTGACAAATAAAACAATAAAGCATATTAAAAAGATCGAACCTGAGAACTTCGACAAGCTAGCAGATGAGGTGTCAAACCCAATGCTCTTAGTTCCCGAACACTATGCTGTGTTGGTTTGGTTTTCTGCCATTAACGAGACAAAATATATTAGCTAAGAGTTTGGTTTGACAGACAAATCAGAAAGATACCAAATATTATTGCAGTGTCTTATCAATGTAGCTTCAACCTAACAACACTTTTCTGTCTCAAAAGCTGATAATCAAGAAAGGCAAAGTTCTTGACAGCAATGTTCATCACCTGCTCTCCAACAACACCTATAACAGGTACAAGGCTTACATGGACGAGGCAAAAGTTTTCTGGCCCTGAAATAGGGAAGCAGAATATGAAATGCAGTTAGTTATATGCTAAAAGTAATTTACATCAAAAGAATCCATATCTGAAAATGAAAGTCATATAAGGCAACTCACCAACAGAATATGACAGTTGACGCAAAGACTCAATGAATGGCATTGATTCAATATCCCCTGAGTAGAAAAGTTTTAGTGGTTTGCTTCTGTAATATACTTGGGGATATGCAATTCAAATTTGTAATTCACCCACTGATATGCAAATGAAATGCATGCTGAGAAAATGAAATATTAATATTCCCACTAGAGGGAAAACGAAAATTTTGAACAAAATGCAGTAACAGCTATTAAAAGAGCATAAGATGATACTTATAGTTACAGAGGCAGTTAGTCCATACCAACTGTTCCACCCAATTCAATGACGCAGACATCTGCTGGGCCTTCTTTCCCATCAACAGGAATTTGTGCTACAGCTATAATCCAATCTCGAATGGCATCTGTAATATGTGGAATTACCTATAAACCATGATGGCATCCTTTTATCATTGCATAGTTGCAATCCCCAATACAAACAAAATACATAGTAGTTGCAGTGGAAACAGGAATTTTATATATTTCTTCATTAAAGCAAAAATTCTGGCATACATCTCATACCTGTACAGTCTTTCCTAGGTAGTTTCCCCTCCGTTCATTGTCGATAACGGACTGAACAAATTTAAATTGTGTTAGTAATATTAAGCAAGCAGAGAATAAAACTTCAGAGATTTAAGTATGTGAAGGTGACCTGATATATCTTCCCAGTGGTGATATTGTTATTTCGAGTCAATGTCACATCTAAAAAGCGCTCATAGTTACCAAGATCCAAATCAACCTTTCAAGAAAGAAAAACATTTAGTAATCAATGGTCAATTTGTTACTTTACATTTGCTCAGAGGCAAAAACAAAAATTAATGTATGCCTTCCAGAAAATGAAACTGATAACTCTATCTCATTAATGTATTGCAAGACATTATATAATTGATAGATTAACAAGTAGGAGAAACAGAGATGGAGGGAGTTAAATAAAGTACTCTAAGTTAACAAGTAGGACAACCAGAGATGGAGGAACTTAAATAGAGTACTCTCTGAAATTACTTCAAAAACTATGCCATGGATGCATATTTCCCTTGAAAAACACGAAAGAACACAAAGGCATGTCTTCCAAGGCTCTAGTAAACCAAAACCTGTAATGTGCCTACACAGCCAAAACCAAGAACACCCCACCTGGTAGATCCTTGTTTTGGCTATTGAATCTAAGGGATCAGTAAATTAGGCAGAACAAGATAAAAATCAATACAGTCTAGAAGGTAAGCTTAAGAGCCAAATATGGAAATCCTTTGTACCACAAACACCCAGCAACACAAATATTACAGTCAAGAAAGAAAGATATAGAAGCACAAAAGGGAAACGCTTTTGCTAAATTCCAAAGGCAGATCCCTACATAGTACATACTTGATCCTTGCATACTGTTTTTTTGTACTTTTGTTGGCAATCCAAAAACAGCTAGATACTTTGAAGAAATAATTCTGTAATAGTCATAGCCTTTACATCAGCATTGCAAACACAAAAATTATGGCCTTCAACATGTCTATGAAAGAGGTATCCGACATTATCCTCACCTATGAAGGAGAGGTAGTATAAATGGTGACATCATATACTTACCTATAAGCAGTTTTCTCTGGCCAATCTTTTAGTGCATTCCTAGAGGTAGAATCAATGCTGAGTAAAGGATATGCAATACTAATAAGCCTACAAAGGCAGTGCTGCCAGCTTCAATTTTAGGATATTCAGGTTAAAAGCTGTGCCTTTCATGCTCTAGCCATACCTTCTCAAATCTCTTCTTTTGTGGTTTTGAAGTATAGATGTCATATCTAAGGCAAATCAATCAGAACCACATTGACAGTGTTATGTAAACTTTAAGGGTTACTCTGATACCTTGTCAAATCTCTCCTTTATGGTTTTGAAGTATAGATGTCCTACCTAAGGTGAATCAATCAGAACCACAGTGAGAGTGTTACGTAAACTTTAAGGATTACTCTGACAGTGCTTACACCATGTATGGGGTGCTTCATGAGATTTAGTGTCCATGGTGTATGTTCAAACTTCATCCCCTAGATGGTCCGAGATAGATTGGCACGTGAGAGATAGTCCTTGATGGATTTGCACAGTTAAGATAGCTTGCTCAGTGGATGTTTGAAACTTTGACCTCAAATAGTTGTTAGCTTAGTGTTCCTCCTGTTACTGCAAAATCTAGCAAGCCTAGTGCAAAGCCTCATTAGGCAACCTAGGTCTTATGGCAACAAGAGATCAGCCCATACTGTCCCCTCAGTGGCTTCTCTCCAGCTGTTTAGTGGTGGATATTATCCCCAGAAGAAAGGCTTCCCTGAAGAAATGGCCAGTAAGATATTCAATTAATGAGGGTTCAAGGGTGATGCAAGATCTAAAGATTGGAGAGAAAGATACCAGCGAAACATTGAAAAGGCAGAGATAAGAGTCACTAAAGTTCAAGTACACTTTCCTAAGACCTTCATGACTTAGAAGAAAGCTGCTATAAGTTAGGGTTTTTATGTTATGCAGATCTAGGGCATTCAATGGAATATAGCAGCTTGAGAGATAGCCTATGAGCGATAAGATTAACAAAAGAACAAAGGTTATTGAAGGGGCAAGCAAGGGTTAAGTGAAAAATTGTTTTAAACAGTTGAAACTGCATATGACAGCAATTAAAGTCCAGACATCAGCCCTAAATTTGGAGTGATAACATGCAATTAATGCTAGAGTTTTCATTTTATATTTATGAAATGCATTCCCTTTTAATAGGGCAATAATAAATCGGCAATAAATTGCTATTAAATGCAGATTAAGCTAACCCTAAACCTAGAGCTCCACAACTAGCTAGCATCACACCAACTAATCTATTCTAAGATTCATTATCAAAATGACAATGACAACAGCAACTATATCTATTCTAAGTGCTCTCCTTCGTTTTTATAGAGTAATGGAGAGGAAGGCCAACAAGCATGCTATGCTATGTCAACAAGATAAACCCCAAACGTAGCACTCCTCTAACTAAGGTATCAACCTGTCAACATGAGGATCACCTCAACCACAAGATGGTATGCCCTCCAAGCAAGATGGCCCTCATGCCAAGCATTCCTCTTCTATCTATGTGCCAAGTGATTACCATGCCCCTAGGGTCTACTGCCTTGCCTCTTGATGCCTAGCACTCCTCCCCAAGCTATGTGTCAAGGTGGTTACTTACCCTGTGTGCATAGCACCCATCTTCCATATGTCTAAAACTCCTCCAAAACAAGTGTGCCCATGGCCTAGAAGATGCCCATGTATGCCACAGATATGCCAACTAACTCCACAAGATGTTGGACATACCCAAGCACAAAGGCCTAATTCAAGCACCCAACTAGTAAAGTATCCCCGAGTGTCAAGCAAGTAGTTGTTACATAACCATTTGCACCTAGGACACTTGCCCCAAGCAAAAACCCAAGTAGGTTATCCCACATGTGCCAAGGGTAAGTATATTTGCCAACACACCCACTCCACATATTTTCATTCAACATGAATCCCCTTGTTGCATATCCCTAAACACCAAATGGGACAGAACAATGGACTTACATAAACAAGAAAAAAATGAGCATAACAACAATTGGGTCTCTGCACACCCAAGATTTGGATAGCACTTGCTAATTTAGATAATAGTTTTAAAACTTTGACTCGAACTCTGAATAGGTCGAGGGTCGACTCCAACTCGGTATCGACTCGGCCTAGTTGATTTCAATTACTCGGTCTTTGTAAAAAATACATTAAATATTTATTTTTTTATAACAAAAAAAAGACATAATTTTAAAGATTTTCATTCATGTTTCCAAACACAAAGCATTAGAATATAGAGAGAAGACAACATATGATCAAAGTAGGCTCATGAATATATCCATTATATCAAAATGGCACCCAATGCATTATCCAATACATGTAATATATATAGATCATAACAAAAACAAATAACTAAGGAGGCTCTTAATAGTCTCTACAACAAAACATCACTAGTCACTAATCACTATTGGCTACTGCTAGAGAAGCCAACATCATCTGGCTTAGAATCTAAATCAGAGTCAGACAGGGAAACCCATGGCTCCTCCTCATCATCACGATCTCCAACTGCAACTGTAGAAGTAGTAGCACTAGCAGGTGCAGCAGCTGCATGCTGAGATAGACGAGCTATGTGCTTACGTCGTGGTTGAGTAGAGGAAGTGCCTGCAACTAGAGGACTTTGGGTTGGGCCTGGTACTAGTGGATCTGCATTTAACTGAACATTATGTTCAACTAATGCCTCCATCTCTAAATCCAAAACAAGACCAATATCCTCATCAGAATCAAACTCTGTTGGATGACCCTCCACTACCCAATCTAATGTTGGATCAATATCTTCCAACACAATGGGATCTGTATCAAGTCTTTTGTTCAGCAATTGGTTGCGTTTTAGTCGGAGGTTGTATTGGACATAGACTAGATCATTTAACCGTTTTTGTTCCAAACAGTTTCTCTTCTTCATGTGAATCCTCTCAAAGACAGTGCTCACACCAAGAAGCATTGCAAGTTTGACTCAAATACGAATTGCAAACTTTTGCAATTGAGGACAATGGCTACCAAATGCCTCCCACCATTGTGTTACAAAAGACATAGTTGTGTAATGAGTTAGCTCAACAAATTATATCCAACTTTCAAATTATAAACAATTTAACAAAATAAGAATTTGAAAATTGAAAATGTTTGTTTACCTGGCTCATTTGCTTCCCTTGCAATCCTTGCTAGGTTCTTGCCAAAGGTACATGTGGCTCTACTAAACAAATGATCTATCGGTGTATCTCTAGCTGGTCACTCTCCTTAGGGACCATCCGCTCAAGGCACTCAATCAATCCGTCTGTAACCTCCCCAGTCAAAGCTTCTGCCTCCAAAGCTTTATAATGATACCTTGGGTTCAGAAAAAATCCAGCTGCATGTATAGGGCGATGGAGTTGATTGTTCCATCTTTGATTAATGATTTCCCAAATGGGCCCATACTTAGCCACTCTATCCTTGTATGTTGTTTTTATTTGCTCTTTTACTTGATCCATAGCCTCATAAATGAAGCCCATAACCAATCTTTCCCCATCCACCAACCACAACATCTTAACCAGTGGTTCAACAACCTTCACAATCTCTTATGGCTTTTTCCAAAATATTTCTTCATTAACTTTATTTCTCACGTCTTTGCCCCATTGACATTCATTCCATTCATCACTGGAAAACATCCTTTGCAAGTTTCTATGTTGGGAAAGCATAGATTGCAATGTCCAAAAATGAGTTGCAAATCTAGTGATGGCAAACCTAACAATATCCTTACCCCCTGTGTTTTTCCTCATCAGGTTCAAAATCCATGAATGATTGTAGATATATTTTGTTATGATTTTGGCATGCTCTACAGTGTCCTTGATCCAATCTATAACAACCTCATCCAAAAGCTGAAACAACAAGTGTGCATCTTTCACCCTATCAGATGCATCAACTGATTTTAGAAACATGGTTCCATGTGGGCAAAAGATAAGAAATTTTATGATGGTATAGTTCCTTTGATCAATCCATCCATCTGACATGATGGTACATCCTATTTTTGCCCATGAGCTTTTGAAATCTTTCAAATATTCATCAATGGACAAAACCTCTTTTTGCAAAAGAGATCCCCTTAACTCATGCATAGTAGGGCCTTTGAAGCCCTTTCTAGCAACAAATATGGCATCAAACATAGGTTCATAATATGGTGAACGAGAAGCATTAAAGGGGATATCAACATCATACCACCATCTAGCTATGTAACCACAGGCAGTTTCTCTCAATTCTTTCTTCCAGTGGTCATCTAAAGTGGGCTACATTTGACCTATATTAGCTTGAGGACCATGTGCACTATGAGAGGGAGAGGAGGGTGTGAAATAACGTTTGATAACACCCTTCTTTTAATTTTACCCTTACCCTTTTTTAGAATAGACTCCAAAGAGGGAGGAACATAGCAAAAGGGGTTGGATGCATCAATGCAAGGGATAGATGAAAAGCCCTCATAATCAAAATTGGTGTTGGCAGCCATCATGTGTTTTATACTCCTCTTCTTCCCAATTTCAGCCTCTATTTCTTTTTGACTAGCTTTTTCTTCCTCAAACTTCTCAAATTTTTCTAGCAACTCCTTCCTAATATCCCCAATTTGTTCTGCTGGTGCTGCACATGGAACAATTTGGCCTCTAATACCAGCCAAGTGTTGATTCAGCCTATGAATGCCCCCTCTGTCTCCCTTAATTTTTCTATGACAAAATTTGCAATGCATTTGATTATCAATCATCTTAGCATATGGTCAAGCAGCATATTTCATTCTAGGAGCCATTTTCTGATATTTGGACTTGGAAATAAAAGGACAAAAATCTGAAAATGAAAAGAAAAGAAAAACAACTCTTCAATGTTCATTTCTTTTACAAAAATTACTCTTTTCAATTTCCAGATTTGCAAAAAAAAACAAGCCAAGGTAGATTTGAGAAGTGAAAAAAAAAATACCTCTAAGCTCTAGCCTCCTCACTATTGCTCCAATGATTGCCCAAGAGACTCCTCATTGCTGCTCCAAAAACCAACTCCACAACTCTTCACAAACTCCTCACAAATGCTCACACAAAAGCAATGAGATAGTTGTAGCCTGTGAGGAAATGTAAGGGGGTTGGGTAACTTTTATAGGCTTGGGAGAGGTTAGATAGACTTGCAAAAAACCTAAAACCCAAAAAAATATAATTTGGAGTCCAGTGTTCTCTCCTTTTTCCGTTGTGGACCGGTTTTGACTGGTTCGGCCGGGTTATGTCGAGTTCCACCGAACTGGCTGAGTCAATGACCGATTCGATCGGTTCGATAACGAACCGGCCTTTGGGCCAGTTTTTGTACCGAGTCGGCACAGGCAAGGGTCCGACTTGATCAACTCGGCCAATTCCGATTCGGTTCGGCCGTTTTTTAAAACATTAATTCAAATAAATGGAAAAAGCTAAGTTGCAGGAAACGTGGGTCTAGGGTCCGTTTCCGTACGGAAACGAAACGGAAACGCGTTTCCGCGTACCGTACGGCGTGGAAACGTGTTTCCGTCCGTACGGGCGCGTTTCCACACGTTTCCAGGCGTTCCACACGTATCCACGGCGGAAAAGCGTTCCCACGCCGTACGGCCCCGTTTCCCACAAAATAACACATTGTTTTTTTTTTTTTTATTTTTTTTTTAATTTTTTATTGTTTATTTTTCTTTCTAATAATTTTTAATTTTTTTAGGGTTTTAAGCACTTCTGAAACCATTTCTAAAGTTATAAAATAGCATGCCTCTCATCTCTCAATCATATGATGGCACATTATATAATTAAATAATTTTAATGTTTTTAATATATATATTATATATATATTATATATATATAAATATATATTTATATAACTATATATATATATATATAATATTAATATATATTCGCGTTTCCCCGTTTCCAAAATTTGGGGAGGTCGCGTTTCGTTTCGCTTCCGCGTTTCGTTTCGCTTCCCCGTTTCCCCGTTTCGTGCAACTTAGGGAAAAAGGCATCTCCATGAATAACAGTGTGAAATTGGTTGTTATATTGATAATAGATATTAAGATACAAAAGACTGGGGAGAAACCCCTATTTATAATGATACAATGCATAAACCCGAACCCTAGCCTTATGTCACCTATCTATGCCTTTATTATATGATGAACGCCTTTGTACACATATGACCTTATTACAAAGATATTACCTATGTGGTCATTAGGTACACAGCGACACTGCACACATCTCCAAGTAACTGCACCTTTCTTGTCCATGTGTCAACAATAGATGAAAAAGGGCCATGAATCAAAATGCCCATCACTAAGACTCTCTCCCATGAACCGCTCTCCCTCCAAGCAAAGTGTTCCTCACGCACTAGTTGCTCATATAGCTGAAGAAGAATGGAGAATGAGTTTGGGACAGTAAACACCCAAAACTAACAGGTGATATATTCCCTGAAATAATATTTGTAACATTGTTCTAACTCTCAACCAAAGATCTTCACTCTTCAACTCATTTCAAACTTTCTTACATAAAGAGTGGTTCTAACATTCAGTTTATCTTTTGAAACATGCTCTAACTGATACTTGAGCAGAATTTGTGCCACAATGATGCAGAAATGCTTCATAATAGTGCCAATATGCTTCTCTAATAGCTAAAAGACACTTTGCGAAACATGCTGAGAAGTGCTCTCAAATTCCTTTGAAATTTGTCCCAAAATAAGCTAATCAAATGATGAAATTGCTGGAAAATAGATACTCAAACGAGATATAGAGGACTAGAACAAAAGAGTGCAGAGTCAAGGATACAAAAGATCACAAACATTCCTCAACTAACAGGAATCGAATGATAAGTGTATTATCCAAAGTCACCCAAGCCATGTCAAGAGTGATGTCCTTTAGGTCCAAATCTTATGTGTGAAAGAATGGCTAGCCTATAAGAGATTGGTGGGCTTTGGAAGCACCCGAATCTGAAGGTTGAGCTCCATGGATTGCCTTGTTGTTTTCTTCCTCGAATTTTGTTTAGTTGGAAAGTTCATGTAGAGCTTCCACAACTTACCCAAAAAGGAAGTGAGCGGTCAAATACATTCCTCTTTGAGTCTGGACTTTTATGCAAAGCATATGACAACATTGAGCATGAATAGAAACTAAAACTGTTTCCGCCAACCGATGGGTTTCAATACAAACAATACTGAATAATGACCTTGATGAAGAACCTCCTACATGGTGATGACCACTCCTTCCTCTTGACAAATACAATAATGAAAAATAGGAATCTCATGATAAGGGCTAATCCTTGGATTGTATAAGCTTTTTTTGTACACTCTTACCATTAGCATAATTTCACTAAATTAATTAAGGGCAACACTAGCGTCGTTTAGATTACTCACATATATAGTAGCCTCTGTGCTCCCTTGGCTAAGAAATGTCTCAAAATCTTTTAGTGTGGTTTTGTACAAAGCACGATGTCAATAACCAGAGGTTTATGATAAAATTATTGAATGAAAATCAAAAACATTACGAACTGACAACTGGTTTCTATAGAAACTCAATCTAAACAGAATATTATATAAATGTCCAGACCCACACACCAGTTCATGCACGACATACTTATAAACCCATGTGTGAGAAGACAATGATTAACATGCTTACCTCGCCACCATCGTCAAGCACAAAAACTTCTCCATGCTCAAAGGGAGACATGGTCCCTGCATCTGTATTCAAATATGGATCTGCAAAATTCATCAAGCACTCACGTTAAATGCTGAATCAAGATAATATAGATCCTAAGTATTATACTTATAGGGGAAAAAATATAATGGGTGAAGGCATTACCAATTTTAATAGAGGTAACTCGAAGCCCGCATGCCTTCAGCACCACTCCAATGCTGGAAGCTGTGACTCCCTTGCCCAGCCCACTGACCACGCCACCAGACACCAGCACGTATTTCATCCTCCCCGGTTCTAATCCTATGGACTTCTGGGTTTTGCACTCAACAATCCAGTCGATTCCAAGTTTACAACTTAAATAAATTAGCCATCGTAGCCATCGTAAGGAACATGGCCTGGCGCGTATATTTTCGGATGCTCCCTCCAGAGCAATTTGTCGTCCTAGGATATGGCCAAACGCGCGCTTTTTCAAGGGACTGTAGCGTAAGGACTAATATGATTTGATCAGAATTCCCGGTCCACTTCGTGTTATTCCCGATAGGGTTGTGTCAATTTAAGTTTTAAAATAAATCTAAATTCATAACTAGCAAATATTATGTAATTGGTGTAATTCGTTACCAATTCTCCTAGATTTTAAAAAAAAAAACAAACAAACAAAAAATAAAAATAAAAAAATATTATGTAATTGAAAGTTTATTTTAATTTTTTATAATAATAATAATACTTATTTTTAAGGTCAGAGACCAAATTGGTGTATGAGACCCTTTTGTTTGTGGGACAAGGGATCCATCTCCGCGCAGTGATTTGACTGCTAAGCCTAAGAAGGCATACATAACTCTAACTCCCTCTAGTTTTGAACCTGTGACCTCTTAGAAGGAAACACATGCTCTTAACCATTAGGCTAATAACTAAATATGAAATTAATTGTCATACTCTTTGAGAGAAGAAGGGATATATCCTCCGAATCTGTTTGTCTACTTCCTCGTAAATTTCCCAAATAGTTCATTCTCTTAATATTTAGAAAAAAAAAAATAATAATAATAATAATAAAATAAAATAAAATAAAAATAAAAAAATGAATCTAAATTTATAACCCTTATTTTGATGGTAAGCATAGAAAATAATACACTAGAGCTATAAAATTTAGCAAAATTAAAATAATATAAATATAATTAAAGTTTTAGGAGTAGTTTAAGAAAGACAGAAAGATGTTATTTTAACGTCTACAAAGGTAAAGATAGCTTACGGGATAGATTGCTTCTTCATCTGCTTGATGTATTCGGCCATTTTTTTGTGAAGCTTCAAAATAAATGCTCCCCGCTTCTCAACAAACCCCTCGCTAAATAGATTATCCCAAGAGCTAGCTCCCAGCATATCTGCATAACTTTCCCTGTTGTCTTTGAAGGCCTCACATTCTAAAATGAAATGTTTTTTTGTTTCCACTTTTCCGGAAGAACAAAAAATGCATACTTTTTCCTCCAACACTTCCTTTGGCCTTTTTCAGCACCTTGTTTGATCCAGGTCCGGGTGTGAAGAAGGACCTTACCAAGACCTTTTACTTTCGTGATGTGTTAAAATTGCATTTTAAAATAACTTTGATGAATACATCTGCATTCTATAAAAAAAAATGAACATAACAATCATCAACACATGAAAACAAAATCCGTTGATAACGGAGTTCGTCCAGGGGGGACTATGTCTCTGGGCCCTGGTGTCAAGATGGTGTAGGTCACTGCATTATGTGTTGTCAATAAAGATGATGTACACAGAGATGATGTCTCGATCATACAAGGCAGAATGCCCTCACGCAGGAGTGGATCTAAGAAATGTTCCACAGCTAGAACTATTAATCAAAAGACTCCTATCAGTATGACAGAAAAACAAGCATGGAGTGCATCCCGCCAACATGGCACAAAAGGAACGTCAAAGCAAAACACATGCATGATGACAACAAGAGTATCCCAACAACATACAACGAGGGATCTCAAAGCATAACATAAAGAGCTATGACAGAAAGTACATCACATAGAAAGATTCCGCATCAAATCAAGCAAGGAATCATGACAACATATAATAACAAGATCCTGCATCAACATCAATCATGGATCTGTACAACATAATGCAGAAAGAAGAAGTACATGAACATGATGATTCATCTACCTCACAACCAAGGGCCATCTGAAACAAAGGCTGTCAAAGTGTTGAAGCTCGCTGAAACATCGATCTCACATCATCGATCGCAAGAAAACATTGTTCACACATGAAGATGAACATCTGCTCTAGCACTTAGAAAAGTGACTGAAAGAAGAAATGAGAGAAAGACAAATCTGAATACACCAGCAAATTTGTGGCATCGAGTAGTGCTAAAACAACTGCCCAAAATCCGAATTCTGAAAATTTGAAAATTCGAAGCTCAAGGAATCTTTTAGATTCCCTCAGGATTCCTCAAAGATTATGTTTCAAGGATGAGCTTAAAATCCGTTGCTCAAATGTCAAATCTGATTTCATCATTAGGATCCCTGCGGAAAACCATGAAAAACAAGTATAAACTTGACCATATTCTAACAAAATGAAATTTTACCTCCTTAGGAAAATTTCATGGCTCATGGTTCCGCTGCCTGTTTTCGCTTAAATCATGGTTCCACGTGCATTCTGATATTGACTGGAAGATGCAGAATTTAGATTGAAAAACGGATAGCGTCATCGTGTTCATGGCGACGAGAGGTGTAAAATCCATATAAAATTTGTTAATTTCTGAGAAGTTGAAAATTTTGCCCTCCTGCAAAATTCATGGTCCCTGCATTAAAAAAATTATTAATCCTCCTCGAAATCCGTGCCTGCTCATGTCTCGCAATTAGTGCAGTCCTTCCCCTTTCAGCTCTGGCAAAAATTGAGTTCTTAAATAATTTCACTAATGGAGTTACCAAGAAATTTGTTTGGCATAGTTGGTAAATTGTTAATTTAGTTTGGAGGAGGTTAGAAGATCAAATCTTACCCCTACACAAATATCAAAACTCTATTTTGTAGGAGTTGTCTATAATGCGACTTTTTGGAGATTCCGGTGACGGAATCCAGCGAAAGAAATGAGGTTAAATCTTGATTTTTAGCAGTTAAAATGGTTTTTTAACTGCATATTTGGATTCAGCACCCTGAAAAACCCCTAGGAACTTTTGATTGTGCAGAAACTAGCTATCAAACTTGGGATTCCAATAAATCGCTGCCGGATTTTGACCGGAAAAATCCGCCGAAAAGGCTTTCAAAAAGTCTCATTATAGACAACTGCTATTTTATAAACCTCCTGATAATTTTGTTAATGGCTATATTAACATAGCATGCATAACCGTTTGAGGTGTTATATTAAAATGGGTGGGCGTTGGTTTAAATAAAGTGTGGGGTGGTTGGGTCGGTGCCCCAAGGGCCGGCCCACCATCTGTTGACTTATACAAGTGATTTGCTTCCTTTTGAAGTTTGTTTATATTAACCAAATATATATATTTTAACCATATTTCATACATGGTTTCACCAAACCATATGTTTTATATATATATATATGGTTTTGTTTTAATATAACCAAATTTATATTAGCCCTTTTGACTTTTAGTTAATATAAAAATGATTTTCTTATGATTTGTTTTATATAGTTTTGTATATAGTTATTAAATTATTTTTGTTGTATGGTTATAATCAAAATGATTTTTGTTGCTTGTGCAGATTTAGGAGGCCAATGATGAACTACCATGTGTCAGTGGCTGATGGGTTGCCATGTGGGTCCCACTTGCTCACTGGGATGCCATGTGGCACACTACGGGCCCCGCTTTTTCTCTTGTCATGTCAAACTTTGAAGAGCTTTATCTTTCGCATACGAGCTTGGTTTGACAAACCGTTCACGCCACCGCGATTAGGAAGACGAGCCCTCTCAATTGATACCATTAAATTCTCCTTTTTGCTATTTTGAATTTCGAGCCTTTATCCATCCCCTTTATCCATCACTGTTTCACAACAGAGTTGATGAGAATTAGTTCTTAACTCAATAATAAGGATTTTGGCTCTCCAAGAGATATTGGCCTCTATGTATGCTTTTGGTTTAATATAATTAAAGTTTTAGGGGCATTTTAGTTGGTAGCTATGTGTCAAACAGGTTTTTTGGGTTCTTCTCAAATTAAAAAATAATATATATAATTAAAATGTTTTTGAGGTGTAGCTCCGCATACTGGTTTTTTGGTGGGAATTCGGCAATATAATTTTGGAGATTGTGATTTTTTGTTTTTTTTTTTTAATACTTTTTTGAATGCATAAATGGATTAATCACCTTTAAAAAACCCTAAGACACTGAATCTTTGCAAATTAAACAACTTCAAAGTATTATTTTAAAAATATTTAACGGATTTTGAATAAAATTGACCATAAAAAAAATGCTCGGAAAAGAGGCATTTGGTCTATTAGTTAAACTACGCAAAAATGAAGTCTTGTGAGCAAGAGATCGAAGGTTCAATTCCCCCATATGTAACCCAGTCTATGGAGAGGAGGACAGGTTGTAGGCCTCGGAGATTGTAATGATAGCAGCCAAAATCAACCCATGTCATGCGAGTACGAGACTAATCGAATGATTGATTCCTCTAGATACAAAATATATATAATAATTGTTATTATTTTATTATTATTATTATACTTTTAAAGTTCTACTCCTCATAGTCGCTTGTGGCATATGACTAGCCCGCAACAAATGTATCTTTCAAGACCCTTACCCTTTGCCAAAGATGACAACCGCTGATGGAATGGTTATTCTCTCTCACTTTCCTCAACCCTCAGCCTCACGCAAA
>APFE030462298.1:5405-20792 GCA_000404065.3 Pinus taeda | reverse complement strand
TTTGGCCCCCTTCTAACCCCCTGGTTAACTACGTGGGCTAGTTGTGGAAAGAATATAACACAACCCAACAGGGTTGTGTCTGGTATCTTGACAGTGGAGGCTCATTCCACATGACTGGTGATAAAAATTTATTCAATGCCTTGGAGGATAAAGACCACAAGATGCGCATAGAGATGGGTGACGACGAAAGGTATAGTGGTTTAGGAGTGGGCACAGTTGCTTTTCAGAGGGAACATGTAGCTCCTCTCACCTTGACAGATGTGATGTATGTGCCTGGACTAAAGAAGAACTTGTTATCAGTACTGCTGTTGGAGGACAAAGGCTACAATGTTGTCTTCAGTAAAGGAAAGGCATTCCTAACACACATAGCCATGAGTCAGACCAAGAGGATAGGGATTCAGGTGAAGAATATCTATAAACTAGAGGTAGATGATTGTGCAACATTGAGTACGAAAGAAGAATTGGTGCAAAGCCAAGACATTGGCGATTTGTGGCACAAGCGATTGGGTCTTTGCATCACGGGGCTTTGAAGATAATACAAAAAATATCTACAGGACTTCCCAGAGGTAAACTTGAGCAAGTTGACACACGCAAAGGTTGTACCTTGGGAAAGTACACCAAGTCTTCCTTTCATGATCGAGACAGTCGAGCAGAGGCTATCTTAGAGTGAGTTCATACTGATTTGTGTGGACCATTCTCAACAACATCCACAGTGAATCAAAGGTATTATATGGTTTTCATTGATGACTATTCTCATAAATGTTGGATTTATTTCATGCAGAAGAAGGACCAAACTTTCACAAAGTTTTGTGAGTTCAAAGCTTTTGTCGAGAAAGCGTCAGGGAAGAAGATCAAGGCCTTGAGAAGTGACAATGGTGAAGAATATTTCTCTCAAGAGTTTAAGGAATTCTGTGCAACAGTAGGAATTAAATGAAAGTTGACGGCACCTCATAACCCATAGCAGAATGGGGTGGCCGAGAGGAAGAACATAACTATTGTAGGGGAAGCACGGGCAATGTTGCATGACCAAGGCCTACCACTTCACTTGTGGGCTGAGGCATGCAACACAACGGTCTATTTGCAGAATAGAAGCCCACATCACATACTTGGGATGAAGACACCAGAGGAAGCTTTCTCTGGTCAGAGATTAGATGTGGGTCACTTCAAGATCTTTGGCTTATCGTTATATTGCCATGTGACAAAGGATGCACGAAAGAAGCTTGAACCGACAACAGAGTTGGGGATATTTGTGGGGTACAATAATACACATCATAACTATCGAGTGTACTTGCCTACCAGTCGGAGGACAATGGTTCACAGAGATCTCAAGTTTGATGAGTAGAAGGCCATGCGAGTTTCCCTTGAGAGGGAGCTCCAACTACAGGCTGTGGAGGATCTGTTGGTTCTTAAGGAGGAGGAGCCTCAGACTGATGCAGAGCAGCCACATGCAAAGGTTCTAGGAGTGGAGACATCCACTCAAGCAGAGTCTTCCAAAGTTGGACAGAAGTGCACAAGAGGAGTTGATAGATTGTTGGAGGATGCGAGGGAGAATGTGGGAGCACCATCTTCTCAGTGTAGACAGAGGAGGTCACCTGAGAGGTACATTGGATACATGGCCCTTGCTGGGGAATGCGTTGAGACCGAGCCATCTTCCTTTGAGGAAGCAGTGCAACAGTCGATTTGGGTTGATGCTATGGTGGAGGAGTATGACTCCATAGTTGGTAACAGTTTTTGGGATGTGGTTCCAAGACCAGAGAACAAGTTAGTTGTGAGTTCCCGTTGGCTTTACAAGGTAAAACAAGCTGCTGATGGTAGTGTGGAGAAGCATAAGGCAAGATTTTTTGCCTGTGGCTTTTCATAGGTCAAGAGGATCATGTTGCTGCAATATATTTTGACAGAGGAGCAAGATGCTGACATTTTGACAAAGGGATTGTCAAAGTGTAAATTCGAGTTCCATAGAGATAGGATCGGGGTGGTAGATAATCCCTTTATTGTTGAGAGGGAGTGTTGAAATATGACAACAAGAATATTTCAATTTAATTTGTCCTTGAATTAAATTGTTAATTAAAATCGAATTTAGTCTTAACAACTACTTGGAAATAATTAATTAATTTATTTTAAAATTAATTAGTTGGATAAATTCAAGTTAGAAGTCCTTCTGAAGTCATGCAAGAGTTATCCCTTAAATTAAGGAGATAAGATTGAGTTATATTTGAGTTGTAATTAGTTATCTCATTTTACTGAGTTAAGTCCAGTTAAATTAGTTCCAAACTGTTTGAGGAACTAATAGTGAGTTCAGAGTCAATTGATGCATTAATGCACTCAACTAGTGCTACTCTAGTTAACTGAAGATTCCCTCATCAGAAACTCATGCATGTTTATTTTGAGAAATGCCCAATTGAGATTAATGTTCAAGGATAATGTACTATCAGTTGTATGTGTTTTCTCGTGGAGAAAACTCATGCATGCAGTCAAGGATTCATCCTTGAGGATTGCGTAGTTTTGAAGGCTTGGTTTTCCACTTGGTAATAGGAAAATCATCTAGAAGGAACAACGCAAGGAAATAGGAGCTTGGAGGGCAGAGAGGAAGGTTGGAGAGAAGCCAAGATTTCCTATGAGAATCTATGAGGATTGTACTAAGAGCTGCCTAGCTGTGAGAGCTAAGGCTTTGTATAATTCCTATGTATTTCCACCATGTATGATAATACAATAGTGTAGGGTTTTTAGCTGAGGCTTTCCCCAAAGTATTTTCATGTGTATTGTGCCATTGATTCTTCTTTTTCTGGTATATTGTTAAGCTTGATCTTTAAGCTTTCACGAATTGATAATAGAAGTAGGTTATAATATCCTGCTTTGATTTATATTGCATTCTCGAGTTAACCTACATAGATTTTTTACACTGGAAACTTAGTATTGTTGGCCTTTTGAGATCCTTCAGAGGATTGGACCAGTGATCTACTGACTTGCACTACTGCCAATAATGAAATTCCATGATGTTTTCGATGTTTAATTTCTTAAGAGATATGTACAGGATTTTGATAATGTGATTGATTGGTCTGTACTTTAGGTGGAACCAGAGGGAGAGTTCCAGCAAGAGCCATAATGCATATTGCAGTGAAAACAACTCATGCTCTGGAACATATTAATAGAGTGGGTTAAAGTGCAATGAAAGCACTTTGGGCCCAATGAAGCTCCATGGGATATGGATGATTAGATGCGGGCCTTATATCCTTCCTTATTTACTGGTTGAGAAGATGTGTTTGGTATATGAGTTTTTGGATATATATATACATGTCATTGTAAATGCCACGTCAAGTTGTGTTATAAGGCTCCAATAAGTAGTCTGTTTGTCATGGTTTTCAACAATTGTTTATTGCAAATATTGCATTGCGCTGTGTTATAAAGCTCCATGGGCAGTATGTTTCATTGGTTATAAGTGTCATTTAACATTGAGGATGGCGTTACCCTGAGGGGGAGGGTTTGTAACAACTCTTGGTTGATTTTTCATGTAAATAAAATAAGATCAAGGTCATGGGACATGTATTCCAAGCTTAATGGTGCGAAAACATTATAGTGGGCATCACTTGTAGTTTATTAATGGCTATGGAAATTAGAAAATGCATTGGAAAAGGAAAAGAGGCAATAATTGGCATTTAATATGAGAAATAAAGGAAAATATGAGAAAAGGAAGATGAAGAGACACAAATATGCATGTAAGGGAAATTAGAGAAAAAATAGAGGAAAATGAGGAAAAAAGGAAAAAGGAAAAAGGAAAGAAAGAGACTAGACATCAATGATCGAGATTTATGCAGGAACGAAATGAAATATATATTTAAATAGAAATATAGAGCTACAATGAAAACTAAACTTCAATTTGTTGATAACAAAATACCAAAAATTGTTTACATGTGAAATGTAAATAAACTAGCTTGGGCGATGGTAGCTTATCTATGAGAACAGAGGTGGCAGCTACATGCCTCTAAACTGTGTTACAATGAGGCTTGTAGGAATTTTTATTATTGAGAAAAAATGGGAAACCCAAACATCTAAGAACATAACCCTAGGAGATGAAGCGCCAAAAGTTTGTGGGCCCCATAGGGGTTAGTTGGTACACCAACTTCCCGAGGTTGTAACTTTGTCATAAAATCTCTGTTTGATGCATACAATACCTCGTTAGAAATATCTATCCAAGGAATAAAACATTTATCTGTAAACCCCAAAAATAGGATATGGGTTTCCTGTTTTCAAAAAAATGTCGTTTAGGGCCTCAAAATGATTCTAGAAGTTTAGGACCCGAAAACCTTCCAAAAATAGTAAATTATGCTATACTTAAGGAAACTGAAAGAAACAGTATTGGGGGTCCAAGTGGAATAGGTGGGTGGCCACCAATATCAATCTGAATCAGTCCTCCCCCCTTAGGAATTAATAGTCCCCATTGCATTGACTGCCTCCATGAGATAGGGAAATTTCTATTGAGCTTGGACCCTAGTGAGCCACTTTCCTTGGTACAAGAGTTGGCCAACTTTGACAACTTAATACAGTTGGATCCTCTATTTGTGAGTGTTCTTGATATTTGTGTCCATGATATGATTAGTTGTGGCCTATTCAAATAATTCCAAGTTGAGCTTTGTTGGTGTCAACTGCCCAACAATGTATGATGTTTCCAACAAGGGTGGAAAGTATGGCTGAAGGCGGTCCACATGGAATATAGGGTACAAGTCAAGGAATGGGGGGATAGTAAGCTCAAAAGTGTTGTCTCCCACAACCTTGGAAATGGTGAAAGGCCCGTATCAAAGTGGTTTAAGCTTACGATGGGATCCAACAAGGTGCTCTTTCTGTAAATGTAACAAAACTTGGTTGCCCACCTGAAAATTATGGGGCACCCAATGTTGACCATGCCATTGTTTGTATTTCTCAAATATGTCATGAACCTACTAGTGGATGTGATGATTGCACTCAATAAACCTGGGTGATTTATAAGCTTTGGATTGAAAATGGGAAAATTCCTCTTGTGTAGTTGCAAAAGGCAGCACAACATCAAGCAGACATAATGGTGTAAATCTCAGGCCCACTTTAAAGGGGATGTGTCTAGTCAAGATATGGAGATCCCTATTATAGTTGTGTTACACATATGGAAGACTCTCATTCCATGTCCATGAATTCTTACAGTTGTACATGCGTAGTATGTTCACAATCATCCTGTTGACGACCTCTTTCTGGCCATCAATATGGGGGTGGAATGAAATCGACTTGGCAAGCTTGGTATCCAACAATGACCAGTGGCTCGACCAAAATGTGCTTAGGAACCTATTATCCTGATCTGATATAATGGTATGTGGGACCCTAAGATGTACCCACTCTTGTTCAAGGAAGAGTCTAGTAGTGGCCTTTGTTGTGATACTCTTCTTATAGGTAGCCAATATGGCCATCTTAGAAAATTTGTTGATGAACACAAATACACAGTCCTTTCCATGCTTGGTAGAAGGAAGTCTAGACATATAATTGATGCAGATGGATTCCCATGGGTTTTTAGGAGTAGGCAGATGAGTATACAAGCCTTGCTTCTTAATAGTCAACTTGGTGATGAAATAGGAAGTGAAATATCTAGTGCATTTTCCAACATCTTGTCGGATGTTTGGCCAATAAAAATAATTATGTAGTACGACCACAATTTTCTCCACACCAAAGTGTCCTGCGACCCAACTGTAGTGCACCTCCTAGATCATCTTGACACGCAAGAGGTGGCCCATGTAGCATAATAATGCATCCTGGAGGTGGAAGTTTGGAACTTGCTTGCCATCCCCTAGAATATGGTATGTGGTGGAAAACTCAGAATCATTTGTATATATTTGTGCCCATATAGAGGTCTCATGGCCACAAGAGTTGAGAAAAGTGGTCAGGGCTGCAACCGGTGGCTGATTGAGGCAATATGCAACATAATTGATATTGCCCTTATTGTATTTTATATTCAAATGGATTTTTTTTCAGATATATGGGTCACTTCTGATGGCAATCATTTTACAACTTCCTTTGGTTATGTATAAACTATTGGGGTTAGTGATCTATGTGGATGACTATCTTCTTCCTTAGAACTTAATGTTTCCATTATCGCCAATCTTGCAAGATGGAATATATATCCTTATTGTAGGTGGGATATTTTTGAATTTTGTTGGAAATTGTTCCACTGTGATAGGCCATTGGATGCCCTTGGTGGGTGATAACTGAATCAATAATATATTTATAGGTGTTTATCTCAATTTCAAATGGTTGTTGTAGGTCTGGCAATGTGAGTAATGGTGTGGAGCAGAGGCGGTGCTTTAGCTCAAAAAATGCCTTCTGTTGGGACTCTGACCAAAATCAATTTTCTTTCACTCTTTCCTTGGTAACTAGATTCAAAGGCCAAGTGATATTAGAGAATTGCAACATGAACCTCTGATAAAAATTGGTAAGGCCCAAAAAGTTGTGAAGCTCTATTAGAGTGGTCGAGGCTGGCTAATCTCAAATAAATTGGATCCTATCTGGATCCACATGCATGCCTTTCTCATCAATTATGTAGCCTAGATATTGGACTTGTCTCATGCCAAAGGTGCATTTCTCCAAGTTGGCACATAGTTTGTGCTGCCACAAGGTTTGAAGGACCTGCCAAATGTGTTGCAAGTGCTCTTCCCAACTCTTGCTAAATATGAGGATGTCGTCTAGATATATAAAAACAGATTAGTTGGTAAAGGGCCACAAGATGTCATCTATCAACCTCATAAAAGTTGCAGGGGAATTTTTTAACCCAAACGACATGAATAACCACTCAAAAAGGCCCTCCTTGGATTTGAAGGTGGTCTTCCATGCATCCCTAGGTTCTACTCGAACCTGGTGATAAACAAAATTTAAGTAGATCTTTTTGAAATACTTGGCCCCTTTGATCTAGTCATGAAGGTCATCAATCTGTGGGATTGGATACTTGTTCCTGAAATCGATTTTATTTAGTTCCTGATAATCAATGTAGAGTCTCTAGTTCCAATCCTTCTTATGTACAAGTACAAATAGGCTCCCACAAGGTGAGGAACTTAGTCGTATGTGCCCTTTTTGCAGCAACTCCTAGATTTACTGCTTGATTTCTTCATTTTCCAAAATAAAGTGATGGTATATCGGCCCATTGGGTAAAGGTGCCTTGGGAGTCAAATTTATTGAATTCTTGACCTAACAGTGCGAAGGTACCCCTGTTCGCAAGGAGAAGATGTCCCCATATTCTTCCGTGACCTTATCCACCTACTTCTATTGCACGGTGGAACCCTTTGTGGGGGCCATGGATGTGGCCATGATCTTCCCCTTACTTTGAGAATGAATAAAAAAAAAACAAATTTCCAAGTTTGGGAGATGATATTATTGTATTTCTTAGAAGAGATCAAAGAGATGGTGGTAGGCGGGGCTACCTCTTGTATTTTGTATAACTTACTGTATGGCTTCGACTCATACACAACATGATGGTTCCACAAGTATGATTGGCCTAATAATACATCACAAACTTGAAGAGGATAAATGTCATACAATACCTCATCCATAAAGGGTTTTATGTTGTAGGGAAGACAACACTGCTAGTTGAAGCAAATTTCTCATCCTTAGTGGAGCCACCCGATGGTGTATGGCTGTGGGTGTGGTGTGGTTGGTAGGCCCAACCACTTAATGACCTATACTGAGATGAGGTTATTTTGGCTCCCTTTGTCAACAATGAACTGCAATGGAGAACCCTTCACCCACATATGTGTGTGGAAGAGAGTCTCCCCTTCTTCTGGATCTTTAGGCTCTATCTTCTAGATCTCGGTGGTGGAAATGGTGGCACTAGGCTCCACATCAATAATATACTTCCATTTTTTATTCCCCTTGTCGTGTTCTTACATGCATCTGAATTTGAATCCTTAAGCTCGACCACCCGTGACAACTTGGCTCGACACTCAATTCTGTTGTTAGTGGGGTTCTTATGGAACTCACACCACTTTCCAGTGTCATTCTTTGTCTTCGTGGTGTTTTTCTTTGTTTTTTGCTTTGGCGGGTTGTCTTGGGATGCTCTTGCTTGGATTTTTCCTTTTTTTCTATGGTTTGGGGGTGTGTTTCCCTTGCTTTATATTTACAGATCCAAAGTTTTGCTTCTTATGTTTAAATTTCTGCTCGATATTGACGTCATATGGATAGGCAGTGCCAAGCGAGGATATGTCCAGGAACTCCATCTCATCCTAGACATATTTTTGTAAACCACAATACTTGAGTACCAAATGCCACTCAGAATCCTTGATACCCAACTTCATGTGAACGGTATTAAAATATTTATGAACTCCTACAAGTCTTGGTTCCTTCCTTGCTACAGTGTGGTCCACTTAATGTACTTATATTCATGGCTCCCGATAGGGTAATACTGTTCCTTGATGGTGTCTTAGAAATAATTTCAAGTGGGTGTGGCTAAAAACAATGAGAGTTCTCTCTCATACCTCTACTCACAATAGGTTTCCCACTAGTCCTTGATGTGGGGGGTGGCTTTGAGCAGTGAAAAAATAATCTTTTCCCTATTGGAAAAAGCATGCACTGAAAAATATCCTTTCAACAGATTTAACCATTTATCTACGACGTTTTCATCTTTCTGGCCTTCAAATATGGGAATGCCAAAGTTGACATGTACCTTGAACGAAGTGGTGTTTCCAGAGTGGCTGCCAGATGAAGATGTGTGATATGTGGGAATCCACTAAAGGATATGGGAAAAGTTTTCCACCATCACGTTACTTTGTTGCTCGAGGGATTCTTAGTGCAATATTTTGAAAGGATCTCCTACTCCCTCATCTTTCTTTTCTTCCACCATGGGAGGTCGTCGGGGTCAGTGAGGTTGGTCTTGTAAAGGTTCAACCGGTTCAAGCCCTAACTCCTTATACCCTAAGCTCATTGGGGACATGAACATATAAAAAAATAAAGAGTAGACCACTCTGGTACCATTGATCCATATTTATGCAAGAATGAAATGAAATACATATTTAAATAGAAACATAGAGCTACATTGAAAACTAAACTTCAATTCATTGATAAGAAAATACTGAAAATTGTTTACATGCGGAATGGAAATAAACCATCTTGGGTGATTATAGTTTATCTCTAAGAAGAGATGTGGTAGTTACATGCCTCTAAACTATTTTACAATGAAGCTTGCAAGCCTTTTTATTATCGAGAAACAAGGGAAAACCCCAAACATAAAAAAACCTAACCCCAGGAGATGAAGCACCAAAAGTTTGTGAGCCTTGTTGGGGTTAGATGGTACACCAACTTCCCAGGGATGTAACTTTCACATATGATCTTGTTTGATGCATACCATATTGCATTAGAATTATCTATCAGAGACTACAAATTTTGGCTACAAATCAATATTGCATACTACAAGTTTTCCTGTTTTCCAAAAAAAATGTTGTTTAGGGCCTCAAAATGGCTTTAGAAGTTCAAGATGCGAAAAAATGCCAAAAATAGTAAACTATTCTACACTCAAGGAAACTAAAAGAAACAGTGTTGGGGGTCCAAGTGGAATAGGTAGGTGTCCACAAATATCCACCTAAATCAATCAATGAAAAAGAGGTTAGCATTGAAAAAGTGGCATAGATCTCTCCACCGCATGTGCATAAATAGAATATTTGGTTCATAATCACATGCAAACAGGGGACCTTCTTGAGAATTCTATGAAGTAGTTCAAAAGTTTATGATCAGATATGCATTTATGACTTGTAGTTTCTATGTTTTGTCATTTATTTGATGAAATTTGTACCATGTCTTAGGCATGTATTAGTCAAAATATTGCTTGATTATTGGTTGCTCAAAATCGTTATCATCATTGGTTACAATTTGGAAAGTTTAGAGCACTTCTGGCATATATTTCACCACTGCATGTACAAAACTAGAAGATTTGGGTCATAACCGCATGTAGGCAGGCTTATGGCTGTGGTTGGAGCCTCATAACTACATGCACAGTGTGTTATGGGTGCGGTTGGGGTGTCAATCTTGTAAAAATGAGTTCCAGCTTAGGGATTGATCACCAGGGGTGTTTTCCACACGGTTGAGTGATATAGTTTCCTTGAGAGGTGGTATTATGTGTTTTGGTTTGTAGGCCACACTCCCATAACTATAACTTGGAGGTCAAGTCATGTCATAGTAACTCTTAGCTCATGTTTACCATGGAGAGCTTGTAACAATGGGTAAATGTTGGAGGATGTCGTTACATGAGATTTTGAATTTGATCTTTGTCTACAAGACTCATCTATTGGATATTGTTTGGCTGACTTTGGGTTTGAATTTTACTCTTGATTGGTGAATTGGAACATTGTACTCTCTTTGTTGAACATTTTAAGACAATATAATAAGAAGAATAATTTGAAAGGGTTTTCCTTGTTGTGGATTTTCCCTGGTCTTTGACCAAATCCTTGTGTCCCTTATTGCTCTTGCTTGTCTTCTACTATCTATTGCATTTATCATTCTACCCACAATTGTTATTGATCATTGGAATATCACATTATGTTGAAATATGGCTAATTAAAGAAAAAAATTGGGCTAAAGTGATTGTAACAACATAGAACAGTGGAAAATTAACATTCTATCAGAGCTAAGGTGAAGACAAGCCCAAGGAGACAAGATATAAGATAAATCATTTTTAAAAGAAGCTGAAGGAGTTATTTTATTTGGTCAATATATATGCCTCTTACTTCAAGGATAATGAGAAGCTGGGTGACTCATCTAACTTTGCTTCTTGGAAGATTAGGTTGGAAGTATACTAGATGACAACGATGTTTTGGAATATGTGCAAGGAAAGGTACCTGTGCCTCTGTCAAATGCTTATGCTGTTGTCAAATCCAAATACAAGAAAGGTGAGCTCAAAGCCAAGAAAATTATCATTTATGGTTTGTAAGATCATTTTCTTGTTTATGTTGGTAACTTGAATAAGTCTAAGGATATTTATGACAAGCTAATCGGGGTATATGAAGTCAACAACTTGAATCATATCCTATAATTGAAAAATCAACTCAAATAAGTGAAGATAAACAAAGGGGAATCCATGCAATCCTATATAATAAGAGTATCCTACCTAAGGGATTAATTACAATCTACTGGTGAATAAATATCTGATAGAGAGCTGGTGGTGGTGACTCTTCAAGGCCTTCCTCTTATTTGGGAAATCTTAATTACTACTTTAACCAATAATAATGTCCTTCCATCATTTGATGAAGTATTTTGTAAATTCACTCAAGAAGAGGCTAGGGTGATTGCTAGAGGAAGAATTCAAAAGCATGAAGAAGGAAATCCCTCTGCATTTTTCACCCAAGGCAAGAAAGAAAAAAGGAAGGAGAAGACCATCTGGTTCAAGAGGGACTCCTTCTAAATCAAAATACTTTAATATTAGGTCAAGAGATATTGAATGCTACAATTTTCACAAAGATATTCACTATGCCTGAGACTACCCAAAGAGGAGATATGGTTCAAGATTTGATTACAACAACAATCATGGCTCCAACAATAACATGTTCAAAAATAGAAGAAGAGGTGATGATAAGATAAGAAGGGATGATAGAACGAGAAGAGATACTCTAGATGACTATGAATAAGGCCATCATCCTCAAAAGTGTTGGGTGTGTGTTATAATCTTTCCACGACTAGCCCCATGCACGGGGGGACCTACCTATGGTTTTGTAGATGGTTTTCTCACATGGTTTTGGGCGTGATGGTTTTCTGACCATGGTATTTTGTAGATTTGGTCAAGGGAACTACGATTATGTTCTAATCTAGGGTTAATGGATGTTTCAGCATGTATATCTATGTATTGTATTATTGAAAGGAAGATAATGAAAAATGAATTTGGTAGTCCCGGTTTCGGGATCTAGGCGAAAGTATCTGTGTATATCTGTTGTATGTTTTATGATCTTGCCATTGTTTATTTTCTATTTTTTAGAATTCGTATGCAGGTAATTTCTGTACGGGGTTAAAACCTACAAAAATAAGTCAAGGAACTCTATGTATGAAAATAATGCAGCTGCTAGTCAATCTAAATATATTCTTATTTATGCTTTTTCTATTTCTTCTCCTCTGAATTCATATTATAGTTGGTTGATAGATAATGGGGTTTCTGGACATTTCTCTGGGTACAAGGAATTATTCTCTAACCCGGTTGAGAGGGAGACAAGTTTTAAAATAATTCTTGGAGATAACTCTACTCATCCCATGAAGGGTTTCAGTTCCATTAAATTTCGTTTGGACTCTAGTGAATCCATTCTTCTTCATGATTTGATGTACGCTTTTGGATTAAAGAAGAACTAGGTATCTAGTTTTGCTTTGGAAGAAAATGGTATGAGAATAGTTTTTATCAAAGGAAAATTCCTCACATGGCTTATGGAATCCCACATGAGGGATGTTTTTACCTTGGTATCTAGAGTTGAAGGAATCTATAGAGTCAATGGAACACCTTTACTAGCAATGGTCCATGACACTCATCATAAAAATGAGCTATGACACTAAAGGTTGACACATCTACATTATGAATCTCTACCGAAATTAAAGAATTTAGTCTTCGGACCATTCCCCTCTATTGGGAACAAGACCAGTGTTATTCTTCAACTCATTCATTTTGAACTATGCAGACCCATGCCTGTGCACTATATTGGTGGACATCTCTACTATATAACCTTTATTGATGACTTCCCCAGGAAGAAATAAATATACTACTTGAAGCATAAGGATGAGGCTTTTAATATGTTCAAGGAATTCAAGGTGTTGATATAAAATTAAACATGGAAGAAAATAAAAATCTTCAGGTTGGAAAATGGTGGAGACTACATTTCAAATGAGTTCATTGACTTGTGCAAGAAGGAAGGTATCAAGAAGGAAAAATCTGTATCCTACAAACTCGAGAAAAATGGAGTGGATGAAAGAAAGAAATAAGTTCATCATGGACGTTGCCCAATCTATGTTGCATGATAAAAAGTTGTTAGAAGCTACAAATACAACAATATAGGTTCAAAACCAGGTTCCTCATCAAGCAATAGACAACATGACTCCTGATTAAGTATTCATAGGTTTGAAGCTTGACATTGACATCTTAAGATATTTGGTTGCCCAATATATTTACATGTGCTGAAGGACTAAAGGAACAAGATGGAAGCCACCAAAAACAAAGGTACATTTGTTGGTCACTGTGAAAATTATAAAGCATTTAGAACATACATATCTGGTCAAAGGAAGATGAAGTTTAGTAGGGATGTAACTTTCGATGAAGATGCTACCCTTGGAAAAGAAAAGGAGCTTCCTCCACTTCCTCCTCCGAAGAGAAAGATGATGATATGAACATATTAGAAGGCCCTTCTGTGCCGAAATATGAGAAGGACATTATTGATGATCCCATGGATCCTCCTCTAAATTATCCACCTTCCAGGAAGAGACCATTATGGATTCATGATACTTTACAAGATGTCGAGAGGTATGTTCCTTCCAAAAGGACCTTTAGATAAAGTAAGAAGCCATGCCGATATTATGGATACATTGTAGCTATGAGCACTATAATATTGACTAAGATTCCTACCTTTTAATAAGTTCTAAAAGAAAATGTTGGGAAGGATTCCATAACCAAAGAATATAAATCGATTATGAAGAATGATGTATGGGATGTTGTGCCGAGACCTAAGGGAAAGTTTGACATAACTTCAAAATGGATATATAAGATAAAGCATGGAGCTGATGGAAGCATTGAGAAGTACAAGGCAAGGTTCGTGGGTCGAGGTTTCTCCTAGAAAGAGGGATAATACTATGAAAATATATTTTCTCGTATTTCCCACTACACTACCATTAGATAGATTATTTCCCTTGCTTCTAGTCAAGGATGGAATCTTCATGAGATGGATGTAAAAATGACATTTATTCATGGCATATTACAGGAAGAAGTATATGTTGAGTAGATTTATGGATTTGAAGTGAAGAACAGGAAGACTCACATTTGTAGGTTGGAGAAAGCACTATATGGTTTGAAGAAATCCCTAGAGTTTGATGTGCCCATATTGATAGTTTTGTGGTGAAGCTTGGATTCACGAGAAGCAGTCTCGATCTGAACCTCTAATTCAAAGTGGTCCAAGGTATGCCTTTGATTTTGGTTTTATATGTTGACGATCTATTCTCAATAAGTAGTGAGCTCCTTACACTCGAGTGTAAAAGGGATTTGGCCTCCAAATTTGAAATCAAGGATCTTGGTATGATGCATTACTTCCTACGATTAGAGGTTTAGTAGAAACCTGGAGAGATTTTCCTTTCTCAAGGAAAATAAGCCGTGAAGCTATTGGAAAGTTTCAAAATGAAAAAATGCAAATCCTTGGCCACTCTAATTGAGATAAACTTCAAGAATTTATGTGGAGAGACTACTGGATATGAATTGGAAAACTCTTCCAAGTATCGAAAGTTGATTGGTGCATTAATGTTCCTTGTGAACACTCGTCTAGGCACATGCTTTGGAACAATAACTTTGAGTCAATTCACGACTGAGCCCCTTCATGCACATTGGGTTGTTTCTAAAATGGTATTGAGACATTTGCATGGGATGATTAAACGTGGTCTGAGATATACTACCAAAGATGTACAAATTCATGGTTACACTGATACTGACTGGGCTAGAAATGTTATTGACAGGAAAAGCCCATCAAGGTGTTGCTTTAGATTGGGGGTTGCAATGGTATCTTGGATGAGTTGGAAACAAAATTATATGGCTTTATGATCCAGGTGGATGTTGGTGGCCACCCACCTATCCCATTTGGACCCCCGCAACTGTCTCTTTCAGCATTTCAGTTTCCTTAATTGTAGCACAACTTACTATTTGTAGCAGTTTTTCGGGTCCTGAACTTCCGGAGCCGTTTTGAGGCCCTAAACGACGTTTTTTGGGGAATCCGGGGGCAACATGGGTCCATGGGATGGACTGATGTTTCTCGTTCCAAAAATGATAGTGCTCGAATAGATCTTTCTAATGAGCTATTGTACGCGTCAAACGGAGATCATATGCTAAAGTTACGACCCCGAGAAGTTGATGTACGAACTTACCCCCAAACGGGGCCCACAATTTGGCGTTTCATCTTCTAGGGGTAGATTTTGGAATGTGAAGGGTTTTCCATTGTTTCTCAACAATAAATAGGCCTTCGAGCCTCATTGTAACAGAGTTTTTTGAACAGTTCAAAGGCATGTAGCCGCACATCTCTTCTCAGAGATAAGCTACCATCGCCCTAGCTGGTTTATTTCCAATTCTGGTTGTAAGCATATTTCGGTATTTTCCATTAATGAAATGAAGCATTATTTCCACTGCATCTTTGTGTATATGGTTATCTCTGTATTTTATTGCGTTCCTGTTTA
>APFE030462296.1:0-11861 GCA_000404065.3 Pinus taeda | reverse complement strand
ATTATTTTGCACATAAAGAGATTTAACACAATGAACTAATCTTTTGTGTATGTAAATACACATTTCGTTTTCTAGGGATCTCGGAAAATAGTTATTATTTGGTTGCACAAAGTTCCCATTTAACATTTTTCAAGTAAAACGATTTCGATAATTTAGTTATTATGCACACAAAATCCATAAATACATTCCCATAATTTCACAGCAAATCCTTTTAAGAAAAGAATTATATTTAACCTATGCTCATGCACACAAGAACCGTGGATTTTTTTTCTAATAATATATTTTTTTAAAGACTTAGAACATTTAAACACATGTTTATTTTTTCTTGAAATTATGTAATAATTATTATTTATATGCAAAAATTCCTTTCCAAGAATTTAGTATAATAGTTATTAGTCATATAGGTATATTTCTTTCATGTAAGAACACCATATATATATATATAACCAAGCACAAAACAAATTTTTATTTCAAAGCATCTATTCTCTTCCAGGGAACCAACATCATGATTATTGTTTTGTGCACCTCTACATGTATTCTTTTCCTAAAGAAATAATAATATTTTTTCTTTCCATACTTTCAAGAACACATATTTCTTTACAATAAACTAAATGCATAATACCTACTCCTTCATGCATGACCTACTCCTTCGTGCATGCAAGCATGTAATTCTTTTCAAAAAAACAAACGTATAATAGATACTTTTATTGGATGAAAAAGAAAATACTTATTTTCAAGAACTCAAGTGCACAATAGTTAATTTTTTAATGCATAAAAATATATAAACCTTCCAAAGAAGACCCATGCAATATATATATTATTCTTGCGTGCAAATGTAAACTCTTTCCAAAATAAGGCTGCCACAATTTATGAAATAGATTCATATGAAATATTTTTGACACAAATACTTATCTTGGTATCCATGATAGCCAATGAACCCCATCCAAACTAGGTTAAGTTGAGTGGTAATAGTAGTTTCATAGGCCTTAAAAGGATTTCCAATGAGATATTCTAATTAGGAATTCAACTCTTGAACACTCATATGAGCATCCAATTTTTCTCACATCACGCCTAATGATGCAATATTTATGGGTTTCCTCTTCCCTAAAACAACATTCATGAGCTTCAAACTTGTGACAAAGCCTAAGACAAAACTTAGGATTATGAAGCAATAGTGCTAATGAGACTCAAGCATGAAGGGAGATGATTAGAAGAGAAACAAGAAGCTAACAAAGATTCAAATGGAGAAGGAATGAAAACTTTGATAAGGACTGTAAATTTACGAGACCCTTGATATTTGAATGTCTTGGAGATGTGTTTATGAATGTGAAAGATGTCAATGTTGCAAATAAGAAGATGTCATGATGAAAGACCATCATAAAAGGTAATTTTATTTATGCTCATTTTTATTTTTGAACAACATCTGGTTGGGTTGAAATAGGGCTACCAAAAGAAATTTTTATATGTCACCTACAACTGAGAATGGATGGAATGTACTAAAATAAACATGACCTAGAAGAGGTAGTTGTATGAAGGAAATCTAGGTGTCGGCAGAAGATCTATTTCGAAGGAAAAGAAGGATAACATAACTATTGGTTAAACCCTATGGTTCATTGAAGGAAAGTGATGGATGGATTATTCCTTACAAGATCAAGGCTTCATGATGAACAATTTGAAATTCATGACATCGAAAGGAGGGGACATACAAGTAGTTGATAGTACCATAATCTCCACCAAAGCATTGTTGTTGGAAACAAGTCCCTAATTGAGATGGAGATTAAGCAAGTCCCAAGTTAAGAGGGAGCTTTATATATTCCTTTTATAGGAATGAGTTGGTCCTCCCTAGTTAAGAGGGAGTGACAGATATGGTTCTCTACTTCATGTGTCATGCACTAGACTAATGCACTAGACTAGGACTTACTGTTGTAAGTCTTAGTGAAGGCCATGAGGAGAGATATACACATAATTATTTTCTTCATGTTATGAAGAAAGAATGGAGGATTTAGTAAGAACCAAAGATTGATTTCGATACTCTTTGAGGATGTGGTAGGGAATCCAATAGGTAAGAGTAGTTAAAGAGGAAATTCCTTGAGGATGTGTTATTCCAAGATAGGATTTGTCCTAAAAGGGTGTACCTTGTGAACACCTAGGTGTGGTATGTGCCTTAATAGATAATGATGATGGTTTTTATCAGTCATTGGTCTCACCATAATTGTGCCACGATATTGTGGAGAGATAGAATTGTTAGTCAAGGCCTTGCTATGTGACAATGTTGGTTGGTATGATAAGATTCTCTAGCATAAGCTAAGGAGGTAGCTTATGAGATGGCTTACCAATCCAACTTTCGTTATGAGAATTGTTTAGTTTGAGAATGTCCAATTACTTTGTATGGATTATGAATGCCTTCTTAGTTAAGAGGGAGTGTTGAAATATGTAACTAGGTCCAGTCTACATAATGACATATTAATCATGATTTTATGTATTTGATGTAAAGAGAAAAGGAAATTTGTTATATTCATTCTTGAGGCATGGTTTTCATGCTCAAGGGAAATTTATTTTATAGGTCAGGCACCCATTGAGTGCTTCTAAGGCTTTTGACTGAGTCAAAAAGTCACAAGGGTCATTGTCATGTATGGAAGACCCTTTTGGGCATGTTACATATTGTAAAGAAAATTTCATTTGAGTTAAGATAAAGTCAAAGCGCCTCCAAGACCTTGTCATGGTGCCTTAAGCAAGTCAATCTAAAGGAAGAAATTCATACCCCTGGAAAGCCTATATATAAAAAGGAACTCAACCTCATTTGGACACAAAAAAAGAAAGTTTTATCTCATAAAGAAAGAAGTTGGAAAAGGAACAAAATCAAGTATAAGAAGAATAAAATCAAGATCGAAGCTTTGGATCTCTCTCTCTCTCTCTTGTGTTATGGTTGCTAAAGTTTGTTGGGAAAGTTGAGTTTCTAAAAAATTGTTGGGAAAGTCAAAGTGCTGGAAAGTTGTTGGGAAAGTCAAATTGATGGAAAGTTAATGGGGTCAAAGCTACAAAAGAAACTATTGGGTTAAAGTTATAGAAGAAACTACTAGGTCGAAATTGCATAAGAAACTGATGGGTCGAAATTGTAGAAGAAATTGTTGGGTCGAAATTGCAGAAGATACTGCTAGGTTAAAATTGCAAAAGAAACTACCACGTCTAAGTTGTAGAAGAAACTGTTCTGGTCAAATTTTTTGGTGTCAAAATTGTTGGAAAGAAATCTCATCAAGGAGAAAGGTTGACATGGTATTGGAGGGGTCTTTTTCAAGGCTCTTAGATCTTGGAATTTGTCATTTTGAGATTATATAAGAAGAGAATAATTCTTGTGGGTTTTCCTCTCAAGAGGAGAGGTTTTGGCCCTTGCTATAATCCTACATTTCATGTCCTTTTGTCTCTTTGATTTTTCATTATTTGGCACTTGTTTGATGATAGAAAATACAATAATAATCAAGTTGAAGAAGAAGCTAAGCATGTTAAGTATAAATAGCTCACAAATTATTATCAAAGTAAGAGGAATCATTTAATCTAGTTACCCTAAATTTATCAACAGTGCCTACAGAACACAAAGGGAGTCCTTCACTGATTTAATGGTTCCTTAATACTTCCATTTTCTTAGTGCCTTATGTGCTTAGTTAAGAGAAATTTCTTAGAAAATTATTTTCCCCTTTATGCTGGGCTAAAAGGTTCCACACTGAATTCCTTACCCAATTTTAGTTAAAATTACAATTCCAAATATGACTTTTATGATTTTTATGATTTATTTTCTCCTTCTATTTAGAGTCATTGTCTCAACACCCACTTATGGTTCTATTACATTCTATATGTTTTTTTTTTTTTTTTTCATGTCATTCTCTATAATTCCCTTACTCGTTCACATATGACAAAATGACATAATCATCTCATTTTTAACATCACACACTACTACTTTCTTCCTCAGCCCACACCATAACCTACCTTCATGATAATATGGGGTCCCCATCTAGGGCTATATGGCCAAATAATAAGTCTCAAGAATAGGTACATAGCCCATACGTTTGGGAAAATTTAGTAACACTCCCCATTTATTCCCATAATTGCTAGGAATTGGGTAGTTGAACTACAAAATATGAAATTTGAACACTTAATTCAAAGTATGATAGAAAATTCCCATTTTTCCCCTTTTAGGTTCTTCTTAGGTATCAAGATCCTTGTTTATTGATTTTTATTTTAGATTTGTAGCAATATATAAATAAAAGTAATATTACATTAAATAAAATATGTCAAGATATCCATACTAAACATTTCCATCATTATAATTCATAAATTAAAATTACAAAAAATAAGGTTTTAAAAAGTAGTGTTACAATCCCCACCCCCTTAAACAAACGTCATCCTTCATATATCGTAAACAAAAATGGTTATGCATTTTTTCATGGCTTCCTCCATTCCCATGCTACCTCATCAACTCCAGAGTGTTTAAAAATGTAGCAATAAATTCTCAACATGATTTTTCCTTGATTAAATTGAGGAAATTCGAATGTCCATGTCAACAGACAACTTGGATGATGTTTATTTGTGTGACATGACTTGTGTCACCCAGTCTACTCAGTGAATTCAATTTGGAGGAGTTAGAGTTCAATTTTACATGTGTGATTGCTAATTTGTAGCAATCAAGGTCGTCTATCTCAAGTTGTTTTCAACTAAATTAGTTCTAACATTAGGAGGAACTAGTGGAAGGTCAGTTAAGTAGTGGAACTTCAGGGAAACTCAATGATCATCCATTTAACTGAGTAATAAACCCAAAATATCTAGTGCATCTAGAGAATTCGAGTAACCCAGTTGAGGTGGAGATTCCAGGGCAATGTAACATCAGTTGTAGACTAGTCTTGAGTGTACAAGTGTTGCATGTAGTCAGATGACCAACCTAAGGAATTGTGTAATTCAATAAGAGGATTTTCCTAAATAATAGGGGATAATTCCTAAAGGAACATATAAAGGAAATAAGATCTCAAGCTGAGAAAATTTTTGACTAAGTCTGGGTCAGTGACCTTCAGTGAGTAGAGAGAAAGGTTATGCACTTGCAAGGTGAGCTGAGTTGAGAAAAGAAATTGTAATACATCTCTATTCATTTGATTAATGCAAGAGGCATTGGGGTTTTTAGTAGATTATTTCCCCAGATAAAAATAATTATTGCATGTGTGTTATGCATTCTTGTAGGTCTGAGATTTCTATTCTAAATTGTGAAATAATGTCCGCAGAGAAGTAGTGTAGGTTTGTGTCATGTGATTTTGATTAAAACTTCATGAAAAGATGCAAATATACAACCTAATTGCTACCTGGGATTAGAGTTCGATTCACAATAGAGTAAAAATTTTGAAGTTGTTTTTTAGAGGTTCAAATTTGAAGATTAGAGTAGTGAGATTTCTCGAGAGCTGAGAAGAAGACCTTCAATGGACCAAGGCTAGAGTATGTCTTGGAAGGCACCTCTAATTTTGTTGCATGGAAGGACCACATAGAGGCAGTATTGGATGACAATGGATTGTTAGAATAAATCAAGACAAATGTTGCAAAACCACAAGCATCTGATGCCCAAAACCTTGACTAGTGGGAGAAAGATGTAGCCAAGGAGAATAATCTTGGAGGTAGTACAGAATCATAATTTCTCGAATCTCCATAGAAAAGAAACATTTTTTCGATGTGGAAGTCACTGAAAAAATGTTCGAGCATAGTAGTGACCACAAGAAGCTGGTGCTTAATGATAAACTTCTAAGTATCAAGTTGCAAAAGAATGACACAATTCTGAGGTATCTCAGAAAGTTTACAAAGTGTTGTGATGAACTTGGCGGGGTTGGTGTTAACGTGTTATCCATTAATTTGTCACACTCCCCATCTCATACCCTGAGCTCTCAAACTTTTCCCAAAATGTCACAAAGTGACAAAATTTGTCAATGAATTCACCATGAAAAACATTGATCATAGCATCCCTAAAAAGAAGAAGAAGAAATTCCTTGAAGTAATTCTAGAAGAGCTTGTCAAAAAAAACCTATTTGCAAGCCCAATGCTATTTTTAGCAGGAAAAACTATGCTTACCCTTTGGTCTAACTAGTAACTAGCACTAGCAACATGACATGGGATAGGAAAATCCATACCGGTCCTCTTCAGGTAGTTTCTCCAAAAAGGGAGCATAAGATTCTCTTACTACAAAGCTTGAGAACAATGAGATGGTTATTGTTGAATAAGGATATGGTCGATTTCTCCCATTTTGAGTCCTTGATCCTACCTTTAGGGATCTTACCATTAATATTCTGACCTTCTTCCCCCTTTTGTGGATCGCTAACTCCCTATCCTTCCATATAAATACATTCCCATATAGCCTCAAGTGGTTGGTTGGACTAGATTAGTCATGTTGCTACTAAATTGTGCCTAATTGCTAACAATTTGTGAAGGAAAAAGCAGAGCTTGAGAATTCTTGGCTTGGACATGGAAACCCATCCAAAAGGAGGCTTCCCACATTAAGGCAATGGTTGTATGCTTACCTCATGTGTTTATTATTAATACAATGCATGTTTACTTTCCATAAGCATGTAAATGACTACTTTCTTAGTATGATGCTCCTTTGTTTTCCTTGTTTCATCTCTCTTGTAGGTATTCATTCAAAACATAATAGAAAGGATCAAGATTGGAAGTGAGGAGATCCTTATCGACATTGAAAAGATACTGCATAGGAGTGAGGTAGGCCATCTATCCTCTCTCATCTCATTCTAACTTAAACTAGAAGAGTTTTGCATGTATTTATTTTATTTGTTACTAGATCCACTCATTGGACTAGAGGGATCACTTCTATTTGTAGAAGGAATTTCCTAGATAACATAATGTCCCTAAAGCAGACATGATAACCTTATCCCTTTTGGGCCTTCCCAAGAGTTGGCATAGCTATCAAGATTTTATGAATGGGAGGGAGAAACTACCAAGTTGGGAGTGCTTATGGTTTGATTTCATATAGGATGAAATAAGGACAAATATTGGAGATGGGATTTCATCCAAGGGAAATGATGAAGAAAAAATTGCGTTAGCTAGAAAGGAGAAGAAGGGAAAAGCAAACAAATCCCAATCCAAACCAAAATCTAGTCAAGGGGGAAAGAAGAAATATTTTTCAAAAATTAAATGCTTCCATTGTCATGAATTAGGTCATTATGCCATGAAGTCTCCACATAAGAAGGAAAGCACAAAGACCTAAGGAGGAGAAACAAGTGAAGCTTTGGCTTCACAGTTTGAGCTTGAATTTACCCTCATTTCATGCATGGTCAGCACAATGATGGGAAGCGTGTGGTACTTAGACTCAGGTGCATCATTCCACATGATGGGAAATAAATATTTTTTTCAGTGACATGGAGGAAAAATATTTGTAGATGCACATCGATATGGGGGACGATGGAAGGTATAGTGCAACTGAGAATCTTACAGTCAGCTTTTAGAGGGAGTGATTCTTCGTCCTCAGGCTGAAGGATGTCACGTTCATTTTGGGCCTAAAGAAAAATCTCATATCTGTTGTAGTGTTAGAAGATTGTGGTTATGATGTGTTCTTTAGCATAGGAAAGGCATTCCTAAGACACATAGCCATGAGATAGATGAATTAGATTGAGATTCTTGTGAAAAACTTGTACAAGCTAGATGTGGAGAGTTGTGTTGCATTGAGCACAAATGTGGAGAAGGTGCACAACCTCGATGTCATTGAAATTTGGAATAAAATACTTGGCCATTTGCATCATGGAACTTTGAATATCATTTAGTAGATAACCACATGCCTCCTCAAAGGAGAACTTGAGCAACAATATGTACCTTGGGGAAGTACACAAAATCCACATTTCATGATCGGGATAACAAAACACATGCACTCTTGGAAAGGATCCACTTTTGTGGACCTTTCTTGATAGCATTCACTACCAGGCACAAATAGTATTTCATTTTTATTCATGACTTCTCATAAAATTGTTAGATCTTCTTCATGTGGAAGAAGGATGAGACATTCTCAAAGTTAAAAGAATTCAAGGCACTGGTTGAGAAATAAATGGGCAACAAAGTGAAGGCTCTCAGGAATGATAATGGAGGTGAGTACGTGTCAAATGAATTTAAACTTTTATGTGAAAAGAAAGCCTTCGACGAGAGTTGACATCACCCCACAACCCATAGAAAAATGGGGTGGCTAAGAGAAAGAATCATAACATTGTGGGAGTAGCGAGGGTGATGTTCCATGATCAATGCCTACTTTTTCATTTATGGGTCAAGGTGTGCAACGCAACAATCTATTTGTAGAATTGGAGTCATCTTTGGATTCTAGGCGTTATTACACTGCAGGAGTCCTTCTCGAGGAGAAAGTCAAATGTGTCACACTTCATGATTTTTGGAGCCTTTGTTTACTTCCATGTATGCAAAGAATCAAGGAAGAATCTAGAACAAACAACATGATTGGGGTATTTTGTGGTTACACATAAACTCCCCACAACTATCGTGTGTACTTGCTATCCCTCAGAATGATAGTTCTGCGAAGGGATGTAAATTTTGATGAAGGCAAAGCAATGCAATTATCTCTTGAGAGGAAGCTTCATATAACTAAAAGAGGAGATTTTACCTCTAAAGGAGGAACCTCAAGAAGTTATGGAGAAACCAAAAATTGAGGAGTAGAGAGTGGAGATAACCAATCAATCAGAACCATCTAGAGAAGGAAGCAAAAGGACCAAGGAAGCTAAGAGACTTATGCAGGATGTGAGGAAGAATGTAGGTGCTCCTTCAAGTCAATGCATGTAGAGAAGGTCACCATATGGCCAGACTAGCTACATGGTTGTTACACAGTATTTTGTCACACTCCGAGTCTCATATCCTAAGTGTTGCACTTTGTGTCGTCAATGTTGCAAGTGTCGCAAAGTGACAAAAATTATAAAAAACAATGTATCCACCATCAAACATGTTTAGAAGCACCCCTAAATGAAAAATAAGACTTTCCTTGAATAAATTTTGAAGAACTTATCCAAAACCTTGTTTTGCAAGTCCAGTGCTACTTTTAGCAGACAAAATCCCACTGGTAACCTTTTGTCTAGCTAGCGAATAGCACTCACCACCTGCCTTTTGATAAGAAAGTAAAAGTTGGTCCTCTTCAGGAAGTTTTTCCTAAAATGGAGGAGAATATTCTCCTACTAAATTCCTCGAGAATGACGAGTTGGTTGTAGTTGAATGAGGATTAGAGCGAGACCTCCCATTCCTAGTTCTTGATCCCAATTTAATGGATCTTCCCGTTGAAATGTGGAACCTCTCCCTCCTATTATGGATCCTCAACTCCCTCTGCTTCCCTATAAATCAAACCCTATCATCTAATAATTTGTTATTGGTTAAAGCATTATTAGCTATTTTTAAAACCATAAAAGAAATGGTAGTTATATTTTCTTAGCTTTCATCTAAACATTTACTTTTCAAATTAAATTAGATTACATTGCATTGAAAAGTCATTTTTGGGATTATCATTGAGCATAGATTACATTTCTTAGTGTCAAAAGCTGAAAAATGCATTTTCATCAATTGGGAAGAAAAGTTAAAAAAAAATCATTTTACTTTTGGTATGTGCATTGGAATAGTGAAAGCGAAAATTCTAGTCAGGAAGCTTTATTTGTTGCATACTTGATTGTCTCATCAATGTTTACCTTTTTTCCCTACACTAGTTAACTTTCATCAAAATGAAAAGAATCTTTTTTTCGCATATTATTTGCATCATAGGTGGGTTCCGGTGATATCGATCTTTGAACCTTAAAAATGAAACTTAATCCAATATCAAAGTTAAAATTTACCTCAATTAACCTAAGGAGCATTTGGAACATTAACGAAAACATTTAGAGGTATAGGCTAGAGATGTATTCCCACGTTATTAAACATAGGAGTTGTCATTATTTTAAAATGTTGTATCCCAGGGGTGAAATATTGTTCCACAAAAAGAAGTGTATAGGACTGTTCACCAATAATTTTAGGGATATTGTAGGTGCTCCATGCATGGTAAGTATATGGGAATGCTCTCATCGAATGGTTATGCATTAGACAACACTGCTAATACGACACTTCCACATAGTGTCGTGTATATTTTTGGAGTGACCAACAGGTTGCTATCCATCCATATGTAATAAAGTCAACTGCATCGTATACCATGATACACTGAACAAAACATTCAGGGAGATTGTTTGTTGTACATTAAGTCCTTTTTTTGTGAAGTTGTATATTTTAGTTCACAGTTTCTTGGTAAACCTTTATGCCTAGTTACCCATTTTTTATTTATTTTTGTTCAATTATAAAATCAATTAATTGACCATGGGAAAAGATCTTTCCTGTGGAATACTCCTTATTAGATCTTAGGTTGAGACTAATGGAAATAATTCCCATGTCAACCAACCATTAAACCCCTCTGACAGGAATATTGGTCCTTTCTCTTCTTTTGGAAATGTTGGTGCTTCCTATATGGAAAAGTTGTCCCTTCCCAGGTTTACCATTGGTTTTCCAATTTTCTTATTTTCGACCCCAATGGTTATAAATTTCCAAACGGCTCCTCAACTAGGCTCTCCTCCACCTGAACTGTATCAACCTTTGGTTGAGCCTAAAGTTAACTCTTTACCTTCTTTGCTTGTTCAGTGTTCTTCATCTTCATCTAGTGAAAGCCTACAAGTAAGTAATTAGGTGGATAAAAATAAGAACGAAAGGAATATTAAGAATAATAAAAATAAGGAAAGGGCCAACTAAGCAACCATTACTATAGATGCAACTAATGTTAAAAGATATTCCAATCGACCTTGTAGAGTGAAATTCCCATGAAAGCTTTGTAAGGGTGACCACCTTCTTCGAGAATGTCCTTGTATTCCCAAAATATTAGAAGTGTGGTCCACGGGTTCACATCGACCTTTGCCATTGACCTATGGATATCATGGTAATGATAAACCTTCAACTAATGATAGTAAAGCCCACGAGAAAAAATGAAAAATCAAATCTCCCTGTAGGTTATGTGAAGGGCATCATCCTATTCACCTTTTTCCTTATATGGATGAAGCCTCTAACATGTTGGATATCCTTATCACTTCTCAACCTCGTTTTCCAAATGGTCAAAAAATTTCCCTTGATCCTCCACTAGTTGATCAAGTGATTGATCAAAACTCATCTATGGTAAATACCACTCTCTCTGAAAGTGAATCCCATGAGTCTGTTTCCGACCAACCATTGGTAAAAGAAATGATTGATCTAATTTCACTTTTAGTTGATCAAATTTCTTCTGGTTTCTTCAAATTCCAAAGAATTAGGGGGAAATCCTCATGTTCCCATGGTGCAAGGGGGCGATCCTCCTATTCCCATGGTATGGGGGGGTGGATCCTCCAATTCATGTAACACAAGAGAGAAGTCCTCCCATTATGATGGCACCATCTCCAAGTAGTTTAGTCGCTTTCTTTGATTGGAGTCGAGTGGTAGGATATCACCTTCCTTCCTATATTCCCTTTCAAGTCACAGTACAGGTTTATAATACAGATGTACCTAGCACAATCATAGATGAAGGCGCATATATTAGTCTTCTGTCCTCAACTACTTGGAAAGATTTAGGTTCTCTGCAGCTTGTCCCCATTACCGAAAGTCTCTTAGATTTTAATAAAGGAACCAGTCAACCCTTAGGAATCCTTATGAAATTTCCTATTTCTTTGGGAGGAAAAATAGTCTATCTTAGTGTGCTAGTTTTCCAAGGCCCTTTGGATTTTAATTTACTCCTCGGTCATGACTATGTTTATGTCACGGGAGTTCTTTTCTCTTCTCTCTTTCATGTCATATCTTTCCTGCATGAA
>APFE030462290.1:0-36264 GCA_000404065.3 Pinus taeda | reverse complement strand
ATTAATGTTCAACATCTATAGAATATTTTAAATTATAAGTCTATATGGTATACGCGGGTTTCCTTATCTGTAGTTGCATATATACGCAGTTTTCTCTAACTGAAGTAGCGTATATGTTCTGCGTTTGTAAAAGAAAATAATTGACTAGATAATACTAATTCCCCTCCCCTCTCAGTATTATTTCCAACACACTGTTCTTCCCTCCATTATAAGAATTCAATTTAAAATGGGAAGCCTTCCCCTTCCCTTTCCTTTCCTTACTTGAGAAGGCTAGATTTTCTTCATCATCATTCTTGGATGAAGAAACATCTCGTGTGCTCCTCCTGATCTCCTCCTGCATGAGATCTGACCAGATTTGTTCCCAATATAGTAGTTTCTCCCTTCCATTCATAGAGTCCTAGTAGCTATTCCAACTCTTTGGAAGGCCAAGGAGAGCGATGCACACCATATAGTCATCGGTAGTAGTTATTCCCACATTTCCAAGCTCATCTGTGCAGGTGATGAGCTTATTCAGATATGTGGAAATAGTATCGCCCTTCTCCATCTTGATTCTTCACAGCTTATCCTTGAGTGCCAATTTCCTCTGGTCACTACTATTCTGGTAGAGGTCCTTCAATATCTTCCACATTGAAAATGGAGTATGCTTTGCATGGAGACTCAAGACAATTTTCTCGAACTCCCTCAAGGATGACCTGTCTCACCTTCACCACACACTTCTTCCACTCAGCCAACTCTTGTGCAATAGTTGAATGAAAGGATTTCTTGATGAATGAATTCCTTCAAGCCATTGTCTTCTAATACAACCTCCATTCTATCTTTCCATGCAATTTAATTCGAGTTACCTTCCAAAGCATACTCATGTCTCAAGCCATAGAATGCCATTGGCCAACCTTGAAGTATGATATAAATTCGATTTGCACCTGCAACCCCGAACTTCAAACTTCAAATTCTCTTATTAGTATATTGTTCATAGCTCCGATACCATGTCGAAAATATATTGGTATGTTAAGTCGATAATGAAATATAAATTAAAGCAGAATACTAGAACCTACTTCTACTATCAATTTGTGGAAGCTTAAAGATCGAGCTAAACAATATAACCAGAAGAAGAAGAATCAATGGCACAATACACACGAAAATAGTTTGGAGAAAGCCTCAGATAAAAACCCCACACTATTGTATTATCATACATGGTGGAAATACATAGGAATTATACAAAGCCTTAGCTTTCATAGCTAACCATCTCTCAGTACAATCCTCACAAATTCTCACAGGCAATCTTGGCTTCTCTGCAGCCTTCCTCTCTACCCTCCAAGCTCCTATATCCTTGTGTTGTTCCTTGTGGATCATGTTCCTTTTAACATGTGGACAACCAAGTCTTTAAAACTACACAATCCTCAAGGATGAATCCTTGACTGCATGCATGAGTTTTCTCCATGAGAAAACACATGCAACTGATAGTACAATGTCTTTGAACATTAATCTCAACTGGGTCTTTCTCATAATAGAAATGCATGAGTTTCTAATGAGGGAACCTTTAGTTAACTATAGTAGCACTAGTTGAGTGTGTTAATGCATCAACTAACTATTAACTCACTATTAGTTCCTCAAATAGTTTGGAACTAATTAACTAGACTTAACTCAGTAAATTGAGTTAGCTAATTACAACTCAAATATAACTCAATCGTATCTCCTTAATTTAAGGGATAACTCTTGCATGACTTCAGAAAGACTTCTAACTTGAATTTCTCCAACTAATTAATTTAAAATAAATTAATTAATTATTTCCAAGTAGTTGTTAAAACGAAATTCGATTTTAATTCACAATTTAATTCAAGGACAAATTAAATTGGAATATTCTTGTCGCCATATTTCAAAAATTAATGTATTACTTAAATTTACTTTTAAAGAAAGTTTCACATGATATATATAATACTTGGATGCATGAGTAATACCATATATGCTTCCTCTGTAGTATAATAAGTGACTATATTTTTTCACTTGCTCATCCAAATCATTTCTCCATCAAAGAGATTAAACACATAACCATTAGTAGATGTCATTCTATATATATATCCTACCAAATCAAGCCACATAACCCTATATATCAACTAAATTTCAGTCCCATGAGGAGTAATTATGATATAAAATAGAGTATTTAGGTGTACCTAGCAAATATTTGAATACCCTCTTCACTGCAACCCAATGTTCACATTTAGGATTAGTCATGAATCGACTTAAGACTCACAGTAATTAGCCAATATCTATTCTAGTAAATATTATAACATAGATAATACAACCAACTACATTAGCACAAGGAACAAGGGTTATATAATCCATATCTATAGGTGTTGTACGATTCTTCTCAATTGAAATCTTCGTTCCCACAAAATTTGGAATAGTTAGTGGTTTGCAATCTACCATTTGAAAACATCGTAGCATATATTTTTACGTAGTTACTCTGGATGAACCAAAGTATTTTATTTTATTTGTCTATCCTAATATCCATTTTGAAGATGAATTTTACAACATCCAAGTATTTAATCTCAAATTGTGATGAAAGTAATGACTTCAAATCACACATTAGATCGTTGTTCTTACCAAAGAATAACATACCATCAACCTGTAGAGTGATAATAAGGAAATGGTCATGGTATTGTTTGTAATACACTTCATGATCTGATTTGGATCTCACAAATCTTAATCTCAACTCGAAAGACTAACGTTTCATACCAAATTCAAGGAGACTATTTGACACCATAAAATACGTTTTTTTTTTTTTAATTTGAAAACCAATGAGTCGTTACTATTTTAGCATAGTTGTGTTATCTATATCTCCTCTTTTAAGGAACCATGGAGGAATGTGTTTTTTACAACTATATATTCTATCTCTAAATTGAAATGTATTGCAACAGAGAATAGAAACCTAATAGATGTTAATGTAGCAACTAGGAAGAATATTTCACCAAAATATATCCCCTCAAAATTAAATATCATTTGACAACCAACCTTTCTTTATGATCTTCAACACTACCATATAAATCAATCTTCTTGAACACCCATTTACAATAAATGGGTTTCCATTCATTAGGAAATTGGAACAACTACCATGCATAATTTCCTTTGAGTGAAATACTTTATTCATCCATGGCTAGTCTATAGGGCTTTCTATATTCCATTTCCATTGCCTCGTTCATAGTCCTAGTCTCATTAGTCCTAGTATAAATCAAATATATGTCTAAAATTGCAAGGACTCAATTATACCTTTCTATTTATCATATTTGTTGAGCGAATCTCCTTAATTTTTTAGGTGGAAATTCTTACTCTTCTTCTAATCTATCTCAACCTTATTGCACATTAGGTTGTCATTTCTATTAAGGTAAAAAGAAAGTCCTCACTGGATAACGAAAGGAATATAAGGAGTTGAAACATGCTTGACACACAAAGAATTCTAGCGAAGAAAAGAGTTAATAAAATTTATCAAATCTAATAGTAGGCACATTGTCACAATCCTTCATCATGAAACACTAAGGTGTGTAAAGGACTACTATCCTTTTGGAACCCATATTATGGCACCAAGAACGATACTCAAGAGTCAACCACGTTCACATTTGTATTAAAGGATGTGGATATTACCTAGCTTGCTAGGTTAAAAACTTAACGAAATCTATCAGGTTTCAAATTTTGGTCTTGGTAAGTAGGTGTACAGGCAAAGCCCAATCAATAGAAAGGTGACAATGAAGTGCATGATAGCTGGTAGGATATTTTATGTTTTTACCTAAGGAATGTTCTGTGTGTTTTATATTCATTGCACAACCTATATGTACCATAAATAAAATAGGGTACTAGGGGGTCTTGTTGAGACCTTTTTGGTTGGGGGGTATGTAAGGGGTCGAGAAAGCTCTTATATAGTGTTCTAGGTAGTTGTACCGAAAAAGAGAATTATCTAGTTTTTGTGTATGTTTTAGGTATTTTTTGACCCATCGTTTTGGTAAAAGTGGTTTTGTGGTGCATGGTGGTTTTTCCCATAATTTTTTAAGTTAAGTTACAAAACTATGGTTGCAGTGGAGATTCATGTTTGCTTTAGGATCTATATTATATTGTAATATCGTGAAAATAATTTAATGGTAAAATCTTGTTGATTTTCCTACATTTGAATTCTTGGATAAAATCTCTATGTAAATTTGTGTGTTTTAAATTTTATCTTTTCTATGCTTTTTATTAAGAAGTTGTTTGCATCAATTAGTTGTACATGATTAAAAATTACATTGAGGTGGCATGTGGAACTCAATTTTGGCATCTTTTGATATCCAATTGGATAATTTGTTGATGATATGTGGTAGTAATAGATTATGATGTGGCACCACGTGGGTGACATATGGAAGATGGCATGGAAATGGTGCCACCCCATATTCCGACATCAAGGCATTAAGCACTAAGCGTGTAGTATAAACCAAAGGCTACTATCCACTATGATGAGGCACATAAATCACATGGAAGAATAATAATTTGAAAGATAGCGTCTGGTCCATGCTAGACTGATGCCGTAGACATAGATGTCTTGAGACTTATGGTAGGACCAAGCTCACTAGAATTTTTCCAATATATGTTTTCTTAGAAGAAAAGCTGAAAGGGCATGGTTGTGGTCCTTAGTTGAAAAAATAAAAAGGCTCAACCATTGCAGGCCCTATACTAGGATACCAATCTACAAGAGTGAATGATAGGCCAGCTATTTCTAATATAGAGTGGTGTATGATGGGATAGTTTTGTTAATTAAAATAGTTTACAAAATTTATTTCTTGACATTAAATCTACTATGTTTTGGTGTGTTTTTACCAAGGTGACAACATGTGGTCATGGGTGTTTAATTTTTTTGATCTTAGAGCTAAATGATCATGGAAAATAACTTGAGTATCCAAGTATGTAAAAGTGTAAAGGGTGACTTTGATGAATATACCATACTTTAGATTCATTAGAGCAAGTTAGGATCAAGGTCACATCAAGTTGGCATGGATGCTTAATAGTTTATCACCTAGAGCTAATGGTCATAGAAACTAATACTGTTATCCATGTATCCATATGTGTTCAAAGGGTGACTTCAAAAAATAACCTATATCTTGGATTCATCAAAGTGAGTTATGATCAAGATCATGAAACATACTCATGGGTGCATAATAGTTTAGCACCTACAGTTAAAGGATTATGGAATGTAATCTAGGTATTCATGTATCTACATGTGTTCAAAGTGTGATCTCAATGGCCAACCAAAACTCGAAATTCACTAGAGTGATTTAAATCTTTGGTGTTAGTACATGGTCATATGCCATCCTGGTTTAGCTCTTAGGCTCTAATGGCTAACTCTTGACATTGGAGGATATTAGATCTCTTGTATCCGATATGGAGAGCAAACGTTCCACCTATCACAATTATGCATAGAGCACATGATCACAAAAAAATATTATGAAGAGATAAAGGGATTAAGTGTCTTTATTTCAAAGAGGTTGGACAAAAGGGAGCTAAACATGAAAAGAGCACTATATAGGTGAAATAAAATGCTTGTGTCAAAAATCACGTAATAGAGAAACAAAATAAAAGTAAAGGTGAAATAATTATATATGACTATGTTATTAAAGAAAAATAGTGCATCAAGTGTGTATGAATTAGGCATGTCTAGTGTGAGAGACATGTTCTTGTAAAGAAGGAAAACACTTGTTCTATGTATAATCCTGTAGGTCTCCTACCTAATCAAGAATAAATAGATAACTACAAAATTAGGCTATAAAACAAGAAGATTAGAGAGTGTGGAGTATAAATGAGTAGAAATAATAAGAGTTACTATAAATATCTAGTTTGAAAATCTTACGAAAAAGGAGATTCAAGTAGTTTAGTGAGATAATAGGCATGTTGGTAAGGAAATAAATATCTTATAGCTGATGAAAAATGTATTGGATCTGAAATATAAGGGAATTGGTGTCTCCTCCAAGCTGGTGCTTGGAAATCTACAAGGCTTAGTGTCTCTAATAAGTCAATGCTTGCAAAAAGATAAGGGGATTTGTGCCTCCTGTAGACCTATGGATGCCTACAAATATTGTAAGAGTAGGTTGGTTCCTACATAAGAAAAATTAATTAAAAAAATGTGGTTTACTCTTGGATTCCATTTATTTCCTGAGTTATGTGTTCCAAGGCAATTGATGGTTTATTGTGCTTCAATGAGTTGAATTTAGTACAATTATGAACTAAGCAACTAGTATCATAAAAGTTTTCTTTAGAGATAGTTTAATGACTAGAAGTTATATATTAAAGGGAGGAATGACTATTCATGAGAGATCCTTTTTAGACAAAGAATTACTCTTTGATACAACTAATTATGCTTTCTAGAAAGTAATAATGGTAGCCCACTTAATTTCTATTAGTGTTGATATTTATCTTCTTTTTATTAATGGATATGGAGTTCCAAAATCTCCTCCAACTGATTAAGATGGGAAAATTGCTTCGTTGTAGCGGCTCCAATTCCCTCCAAAAAAATTTCCTACATCTTAAATTTAGATCCTTTCTTGGTTTTTTCTACTGATGGTTGCAAACACTCGGGCTCTTTCCATGAGATCTTGTCGAGTCTTTACACCCTTTTTCTTGATCTAACATTGTTCATATTTTGCCATGGTGATTGCTATGTCATGCTTGTGATCTTGTTTTGAAAATTTTGAAGGTTTTTATTTGTGTGGATGAGTTTTTTTTCCCTTTGTGAACATTGGTTATACTCACAAAAGAAGTTGCAAGAATTGTTGTTCAAGTGTCATCACAGTCGTTTGAAGATCTATCTCAAGTGTCACACGTGTCACTCTTAACCTTTACAATAATCTCACTGAGCACATGTTTGACTTGTTGGTTTGAGGTGTCTTCTTGTTGAATCATGCTAAATGTGTGATCACAATGTCATGTATGCACAAGTTCACTTGCTCTCACACTTAGCCATTTTCCTTAAAATATTTGGACCAAACAAAACTCCTTCAACTAGACTCCAACTGAGCTACACTCTGCAGTCTCAGCTCTCAGTGACCCTGATGTGGTACTCAAAACTACACAGACCTTGATGATGTCCTATAGGGAAGAATGCACTATGCAACCCTAGAAGTGAGCAAGAGAAATGTGTCTCAGAACTCCACAAAAGTTGTCCCCAAGTGTGATCCAATCTATGCTTCTCATAAGATCACTCATCAAGCCTCCCCTTGGTCTACCAAAAACCTAAACTACATTGTGAACCTAGGATTCACTTCTCTCCAACACTACATAGTCATGTGAGTCAGGCCTTTGATACCTGAGACTACACTATTCCAAGAAATTGTGTAGATCTAACTAGCAGGCCCCCCTGCTAGCTTTCTCCACTATGTCCCTAAAAATTGTGTTGTTTTTATTGGAACTCTCCCTACTGTCCCGCTCTGCACTCATCCCGGAACCTATGTATTTGTGTTAGGAAGGCTAATGTTTCATCTTCAACATGTCCCTCAAAACTAGGTAGTTGTGACCAGGAGCTCCCTCAACCCGATCCAACCATGCTTTGGAAAACTGCGTAGAAATGTCTGTTAGTGCCTCCTGCTTCCCACTATATCATCCTCATAGAAACTTTGCAAATTCATATTTGGAGCCCTAGATGACCTACTTAGTCATCATCCTCAAAACTGCATAAAATTTCCCAGCAGTTCCTCCCCACACTCTACCTTGTCTTCCCCCTAGGAACTGTGAAGTTCTGTGCAACTGGGTTCTACCTTGTAGCTGTCACTACTGTCACAGATTGCACAAATTTTCCTCCCAGCAACATCTATATAGTTTTTGTTGATAGTTCTCTTCAGCCTCTAATCCCAACCTCAAATTTTCTTTGTGAAGTTTTAGTGGCTTGTCCTCCCTCCCAGTCACCTGCGCCTGAAACAAAAAATAATACATCATGCTAGACTAGGATATTTTTGGATTTAATGTTGTCTCGTCATGAGTGAATTATAGGAATAGGTACATTTATGGAACATGGCACGAAGACAAATGGGATGAAGAAGGAGTGAATCCTAGAAGAATTTCTTGCAGTTGAACGAAGGTATCAAGCACGTGGAGTAGGAAGTGAAAGGGATACATGTTTCTGAACCATCAAGCAAATACCAAGACGATTGAAGGCCCCACAACACTTTACCATGTGCAGGTGAATGCATAACACACCAAGAGAACATCTATCACTCAAAATCATAGCAACTCGACATGGACACCACAGTCTTCTAGTACATGTCAGCAATGTCCTATTGAGTTGTGTCATGAGTTGTCTCGGCCACATCACTACTATGGGCCATACTTTTTGTAATCAAATGTAATGTAATGTGAAATTCCAAGAGATACACATATGAAGTTGAAGAGTCACGGTAGTTAAAAAGTCATAGGAAGTTGAACAGTCACAAGGGAAGTGGAGGAGTCACAAGGTTCAAGTATCCCCCTTGGCTATATATAACCCCTCATTATATGAGCAAAGGAATTTTCACCTTTTCTCCTCCCACATAGCCTTGAGAGTATGTAGTTTGTTCCTCGAGGAGAGAGGACTGTCTCTAATGTCCCATTACTAGGGCTACTGATGTATGGTATACAACTCTCTCTTGGAACTTTTTCTTAATTCAAAAGCCCATCTCAGGTCAACAGATTTTCATGCATGTTTTGTATCTATTTGTAAGACTATTCTTTAAACATTTGGAGTAAATGTTTTCTTAACTTGTACTAATATAGTTCAACTAATTCACTTATTTTAGTACTTATTATTGAATATGTGTTGTATTGTTTATCAATGTTGTCTTGTCTGTGTGGACTACTCCACTAGACATTAGATATACCATTTTTGTTTTCTTGGTTATAACGACTGTCACCCCTATGTGGACTACTCTGTTGGAAGGTGTACGTGTTTTCCCTTGCACTTTGGTTTTGACAATTGCCACATCCACTGTGGACAATTCCATTCGATGATGGACAGACCCATGTTGTTGTCGTGTATGTCTCTCCCTAGGTGGTACTATTACCTCTCATCTAGAGGCTCACATTTACCCTCTCCCTTATAGTAAGAGAACCCAAACACAAAGTTACATTACGCACTCACCAGGTATACTAACCTCACTTTATTGAAGTTACAATAATAACACTCTCATGTGCTGGAAAACAAGGACAAAGAAAAATATCTAAGAAAATGGAAACTGGGCCATCATGTGGGATGGGATTCCCACACCAAACACTGTGAGGTCTAGTTGAGACTTCATATCGAGGAGATCCCCTGAATGTTGGTGGGTCCAACACTCTCAACATTTCTAGTGATGGAAGGAGGAATGCCAGTAGCTTATGGTTGAATGTCCTCTCAACCCCACTTATCTCTCATGTGGTCAAGGCAGTAACATGAAATCCCTCTCTTCCATTCGCAGCTCTGAAGTTGGTTAGTTCTCACCTCCTAGAACCGAATGTGAAATTTCATATCATCACATCTATATTGTTCATCCCATCGCTCGTCAGTTTTCCAAAGTTGTTGGACTAATTCTAGGATTAGACACTCTTCTCTATTCACAAAGGAAGCAAAGGACTACACCCATAGGAGTGGTAGTCTCATTTGTTGAAGAAGCAATCCTCACCACTCTTGAAGAGTTGGCAGAAGTTGTTGAGAACAAAGAAGAACCTCATGTTTTGCTAGAAGGAGAAGAGGTTAACGACTTACTCTTGGGCTCAGGTTCTAGTGAAGTCATCAGACGGGAAGGAGGCAGAGGAGGCAGAGATGGAGATGCAGTAATAGATTCAGACGTTGAACCATTAGATTCAGAAGAAGAGGAGGATGAAGAAGAGGACAATATGGAACGGATGACACAGGGTCCATTAGCACTCTAGGTTGTCTTTCAAAATATTCCAAGACATGCAAAGAAGTTGTTAACGAAGTATGACCCTGATAAATCAATAAAGGCAGAAGACCATCTAAACACGTTCTACCTACATCTATAGGCAATCGAGGTTTGTTATGAACATGTTGCATGTAGACTATTTCCATGTGCCTTGGATGGCACAAAAGCTATATCATACCACAACCTTCCTGTCAACTCCATTCAGAAATAGGAGATGTTGAAGAGAATTTTCCTCGAGAAGTTTGTTGAGGACAAAAACCCCACCATGTTGTTGAAACAGTTGGGTAGTCTCAAGATGGAGAAATAAGAAAAAATGAAGTATTTTAACTACAGGGTTGACTGTTTCATAACCAATTTCACTGTAGAAACTAAGCCTCATGACTCCATCATATTTGACTACTACATGTCTATACTACCGACTGGTATTGTGCATTTCGTTAAACGAGTTGTGAATCCAACACTTTCAGAAAATTTTGAAGAAGCAATTGATGTGGAGAAAGACCTGTGAGCTTTTTTTAGTCATTTTAGAGGAAGAACCTACTAAGGAATCCAAATACATGGGAAAGAGGTCTCAAAATGTTGTCAGTAAGGTAAAGGAAAAGGAAGCAAGTGAAATTGAGAACCTTACTCGTCTCCTTAAGAGCTTGACAACCAAAGCATCTGAACTCAAGCAACAGATGACCGAGATAGTTATGAGCAGCAGACCTCCTAGATTTGTGTAGAGGAAGAATGTGATGTCAGGTAGCAATAGTAGACACCTGGCTAAACCTACACAAAGTTCCAATGTTGTGTTCAAAGTGGACCAAATTGTGAATGATCACTACTACGCAATCCACGAAGAACGACATTCAATGTACTCTTATCCAGAATGTAACTGAGTTATGAACACTATGGATTCAAGGCTGGTGGATCATCTTGAATATAGTGAGTAGGTTCAACCGTAGGATGAACATGAAGAAGAGGATGTTGCATCTCATGAAGCTCCAAGTTCTACCCATATAATTAACATGTATCAGTGCCTTAATGTTGCCTAGAAGAAAACAACCATCGACAAGTATCCCCCAAAGCAGAAGAGTCAATACAACTTGATAAGTCGACAGGATTCCACTGTGTTTGAGATATTGAAAGAAAATTTGAGAAAACCGCTCAAAATAGTTGATCCACCAACCTCCTTAAAATAGAAAATATAAAGCAAGTCTAGGAAGACAGTTACAGGGAAAGATACGTCCAGGAGCAACAAACTCCAAAACACTCCGCCCGACAGTAGAAACACAAGTCTTCCCTCACACAACTTAGTGATTCTTCCTAATTTGGATTAAAATATTGTTGAATATATGAAGAATACCGATGTGAACAAACCTTTTTATGAGTTAACCAATCTCATGGGTCAGCGGGATATTCCTTTGTGCGCATTGGGGAAAACCTCCATAGACAATGTTGCCGCTTCCAGCAAGGTACCAAGATTGTCTCTTGGATGAATCACATCTGTGTTTAACATGCTTCATGTGGAAGAAGAGAAATCACTCTACCAACTATTTTTTTTATCATTTGAAGTATTCAACCTCAATTTCCATAGTTATTTGGTTGACTCTCGTGCATCAGTCAATGTCATGCCACTCTCCATCGCTAAATAGATCAATGAACAATGTAGTACTACAACTGTGGATGTTATCCAACGTGACTGAACAAGTGTATGAACCATTGGTGAACTCCAAGATGTCATCATCTGGTTATCATCTAATGGATGAGTTCACTAGTGCATTAACATTGTGATCCTGGACATCCCAGAAGCATATGTCCTATTACTCAGTAGAGACTGGTCCAGTAGTTTGCAATGATATTTTTCTATAGATGGGTCACACTTATGTCCTCCATACTAGGGAAGAAAAAACCAGATACATGTGTTTTTGGAGAGATATGTGAAAGATAACATTACTCCCTTGAATGGTCAAAATGAGCCGTTTTCTTTCGCAAAACTTCTGTTCAGCAATTTCATTCTGTAAATGCAGCGGGGGTGTTATCTTGCATAGTCAAGCCCCACCCCACTAGATACATAGTTGGGTCGCCTTCCTTTGCCCAATTGATGGAAATGAAACTTGTACAGTACATCGTAATAGTAGTAGCAATAGTATTAGCAGTACTAGTGTGGCAAGGGATCCTTGTACAAATGACTTGTGGAACTTGTATTTCGACGGATCCAAAACATAAGATGGCTCTAGAGCTGGGTGTGTTTTGATATATCCAATGAAAAATAATCACTTGGTCTCAAGATGCTTGTATTTTTAGTGCATGAATATGAATCACTCGTTTTGGGTTTCCAGAAAGCCCTCAGCCTCAACATTGTTGTACTGAAAATAGTAGGTGATTGAGAAATTGTGGTATGTTAGGTACATAACACCATACACTATGTTTCACCTCGTGTTAAGAGTTATCAACAAGAGGTATTGTGGATTATATCTAAATTCCAAGCCTTCAATATCATCTATGTACCGATAATGTGTAATGTAGCTGCAAATGATCTTGAAAATGTAGCCGCTAGGATGACACTGCTTAGGGATGGTTTTCTGTTGAAATTTTGTATAAGCCATCTATCCCTGACAACATCACTAATTTTCGTGTTCTTTTTTATGATGAACAGATACTGCATTTCATGGCCAATGTTGACATCTTCAAGGAAGAAAGGATAGACAAAGATGTGCATGAGTAGTCTCTTCATGACACAACGGATGAATGTAAAAGAAACCTCATCCCAAAGGGTGTGGTTTCACTCAAAACACTATATGACCTGTAGAACCATTTCGAGGGACCCAAGAACACTAAAACCCATAGTTCAACATTGATGCATCAAAAACTTAATTTGGGAATAGAAAGAGATCCAAAGTTCCTAAATATTTGTACGTGTTGCACACTGGGAGAGTGGCAAGACTTTATCTCCTTGTTTAGATAGTATCGTGATTTATTCGCATGGAAATACAATGACTTGAAATCATATGGCATGGGAATAATCCAACACATCCTTCTGATCAAAGAAGGGGTCAAGACACTTCAGGAGAATCTCAAAAAATTCCATTCGTCACTTGAACCCCTCATACTAAAAGAATTGACGAAGTTATTGTATGCTTAGATCATATACAAGGTTAGTCATTCTAAATTGGTTTCAAACTTAGTTCCTGTGAGGAAGAAATTTGGGGAGATGTTCCTATGCATAGATTTCCAATATCTTAATCGTCCCTTGATAAAAGACAATTACCTTATTCCATCTATGGAGTACATCTTGCAGATAGTATTTGGAGAAGAAATGTTTTCTCTGCTTAATGATTTTTCTAGATATAGCCAGGTTCTGTACCAAGTGGGGTATGTTCTCTTATCGAGGAATTCCATTTGATTTGGTAAATGTAGGGGCAATGTTTCAACGCGCTATGGACATCGCCTTTCATGGTCTCATCAGATAGAGCGTGGTGGTCCACCTTGATGGTGTAACACATATTTCATTAAATTTGGAATTAAGTAGTGGATCTGGAATTTTAAAATAACAAAAAAAACCTCAATTTTAGTGATTCCCTTGTAATAAAATGTTTCCAATTTTAATGAAATATGTGCTATGTAATAGTTTTTTTTCCAGAAAATGGTTAGGCCACCTGCACCATCTCAAAAATATATTTAACTGATGTCACAAGTATGGGATATCCTTGAATCCCAAGAAGAGTGTCTTTGTAGTGACTAATGGGAACCTCCTTGGGCATATCATCGCCAAGAGTGGGATCATGGTTGATCTAGACCGAGTTTAGACTATCACACAGATTCCTCACCTAGTGAACAAGAAAGATATGTTGTCCTTCTTGGGGAATATCAACTTACTCCGGAATTTAATCTAAGATTATGCACAAATTGTTAAACCTGACCAAGATATGATCAAGAAGGATGTAACCTACAGCTAGGGAAAGAAGGAAAAGGATGCATTCACGCATATCAAGTAGGTGATAGCATATGCACTTGTGCTATACAACCAAGATTTCAACAAGGATTTCTTGCTTTATACTTTCACTTCTAACACTTCACTCGTTGCAGTGCTCGTTGAGTTGAACAATGAACATCCTATCTCCTTCATGAGCGTGAGAATGCAAGGACCAAATCTCAACTATCCCACTATGGAAAAGCAAGCATAAGTAGTATACAAGGTGGTGAAACACTTCAGACCCTACCTGCTGAAAAGCCATTGCATAGTCTTTGTGTTACACCCAATAGCCAAGTCACTACTTGTTCAACAAAATCTAGGAGAAAGAGGTGTGAACTAGATGATAGGACTACAAGAATATGATCTTGATATCAATATAGTTAACACTATCAAAGGTCATGGTCTCTGCAGACTTGTAGCATAAGCGTTACATGAACAAGAGGAAGAAGAAGAGCTCATTGAATGGGATTAAGAAATCGATATGTATAATGTAGAGCGAGAACCACCCACTTCGCATGACAACTCTTGGTACAAAGAAGTCAAACTGTATCTTGAGCATGGCATCATGCCATCTCACATTTCCATGTGAAAGAAGAGGGCACTCTGACGCAAGGTCTTATCTTACCAATTGGTCCATGGAGTGGTTTACAGAAAGAACAACCATGGAATTTCCCTTAGGTGCTTAGAGGCACAAGACTTAGAGAGAGTGTTACATGATCTACATGACGGACAAGTCGTAGGTCACTTCACGGGCTACACAACAACACATAAAGTATGAGAGTAGGTTTTTAATAGCCCGCATTATTCAAGGATACACATGATTATGACCACAAGTTCCTGTTCTATCAATGATGCACTGACAGAACTTGAAGGTTAGTAGCCCCACTGCGGCTTGTTGTAGTGGATGAACCATTCCAACAGTCAGGCCTAGACATCATTGGGGAAATTTTCCCACATTCATCAAAGCCACACTGCTACATCCTGACTGCTACATATTACTCCATGCATTGGAAAAAATCAATTCTGCTGAAACAAGTGAAAGGCTAGGAAGTCATCAGCTTCCTTCAGGAGAACATCATTTCGAGGTTTGGCATCCCTGTATCACTTGCTTTTGAGAATGAAACTCACCTATATTCGTTTAAAATTTATGATTTTTCATTGTAATATGGTATTGTGCTTAAGCATTCAACTAACTACTGCCCTCAAGGAAATGGTCTAGCCAAATCGACAAACAAAAATCTCATTCACATCACAGAAAAGGACCATTTACTCTCAACAGTGAAACTAGCATTCCACTCTTGTGAATGCTCTTGAGGCTAAAAAAGTTACACCCAAACCCTCTTTCAACACATCTCCATACTTCCTTTTATATGAAAAAGAAGCCATCCTCCCACCAAATATCTACATTCCTGCTCTCCAGTTATCCCAAGAATCCCAAGGTAAGTCGTGCCTATTGGTTCAGCATAGGATGGACACATTAAACAAGTTATGAGAAGAAAAAATGAAAGAGAAGGAAAAAATTTCACTCCACCAGAGCCGTGTCAAGAGATGGTTTGATCGAAAGTCTACAGGGAACAAAAGCTTTGTTGTGGGTGACTTAGTTTTGAAGTGGAATAAACCCCACAAAGACAAAGGTGAACAAACAAAGTCGTAGTCCTTGTGGATTGGTCCTTTCATGGTTCACGAAAAACTTGCCCAACACATGTCTCAACCACAATCACTTGATGGGAGGATTGAAAACCTCCTTATCAGTGGGAAAGATTTTAAATTCTATTTTCAATGATATGCGATTGTGACCAACCCTTTGTACATAGTCTTTTCATTGCTTGTTCTATTACCTTACTTTTTTTATTTTACTTTTCTTTGCTTTGCTTTTATGTCTTTTCATTTTAATTTTGGTAAATAACCACTATCCTCCACTGCGTTCTGGCTTTTGAATAAGTATGTGGCTGAAGTATAGGAGTCTTATGACACTATAGTGTGTGGCCAATACTGTGCCCATATTCTCTATGCTTGGTTTAAAATTTTGGCTGATGAAGTCTTTATGGAAAATATGATATGTCTATAAGGGAAGCTCTAGTCAAACCATGAACCTATTTCCAAACTTGGAAATCCCATGCCTGTACTCAATCGTTTTCTTTCTGTGTTTAACCTTATCCAACTATTAGAAACATTGAAGGGGAAAATCTAAATCAGAAAGCCTAAATCAGAGGACTTACATGCTTCTATGAAGGAACAACCTCTTCTTCTATCAATAATTTAGGATACCTCTTCTTCCAAAAACTAAATAAGTGTCTATGCATAGTCCTCCTTCAAAAAATTACAAAGGTGAAATAAGAGAAAGGCTTCCTCCGTAGAGAGGTGAAGTAGGCAACTCAGCTAGGGTACTAACTAGGCTCGTTGGCAATGGATCAATGCTTGTGTTCTTATGTGACTCCCCTGGGGTAATGTATAGGACTTCTAGCAATAGAGAAACACTAGAGATGAAAAATTATACTTTAAAAACCTTAAGCTTGTGAGCGAAACTACCGTTCTTGATTTTGAAGTAGTGTGATCTAGCTAAAAATTTTGTTATGTTTAACTAAGTTGGTACGAGGAGAACCATGTATGTACGTGGGGTAAGTCAGGAAGCCAAAAAAACTTAGAAAATGAATCAATACTAACTGAAAGGCCAAGGCCCTATCCTGGAAATGAACCGAAATAGAGAAGCTTGTGCTCAACTAGTGTGCCGCCAAGTGCTATAGCAGTTGTAACATCCTCCAAAATTTTGGCCTGCATCTAAATTTCAATGCCTTCCTTGGTTTTTTCCCCTAATGGTCGCAAACACTCATGCTCATTCCATGAGCTCTCGTCAAGCCTTTACACCCTTTTTCTTGATCGACCACTTGTTGTCTTTTTGGCATGTTAATTACTATGTCATGCTTGCGATATTGTTCTTTCAATTTTGAAGGTTTGTCTTTGTGTGCATGAGATGTTTTCTCTTTATGAACATCATTTGTACTCACATAAAAAGGTGTGAGCATTGTTCCATAGATGTCATCATCGTCGTTCAAAGATCTATCTCAAGTGTAATACTTGTCACTCTTAACCTTTAAGTTAGCCTCACTCATAACATGTTTGTCTTGTTGGTTTGAGGTGTCTTCTCATTGAGTTAGGCTAAGTTTGTTATGATAATGTCTTGTATGCACAATTTCACTTGCTCTCACACATAGTCATTTTCTTGAAAATATTTCGACCGAACAACCCTCCGTCAACTAGCCCTCGACTGAGCTACACGATATAGTCTCAGCTCTTAGTGACCCTACTATGCTTCCAAAAACTACACATATCTTGAGGCTATTCTCCAAGGCAAACTACAATATGTAATCCTCGAAGTGAGAAAGATGACTGTCTCCTATCACTGCATATCATTTTTCCCCAACTCCGATCCAATATGCGCTTCCTGCAAAATCAATAATCAATCCTCCCTCTCGTCTACTAAAAACCTAAACTGCATTGTGAGCCTAGGATGCACTTCTTTCCGAAACTGCATAGTCATGTGATTCAGGCCTCTACTTCCTGGCACTGCACTATTCCAAGAAATTGTATAGATCTCATTGGTAGGCCCTCTACCAGTTTTCTCAGCTCTATCTCTGAAAATTATGCAATTTTGACTGGAACTCTCCCTTTTTCCCCGCTTTTCACTCATCCCAAAAACTGCACAGTTGTGTTGGGAAGACCTTTGCTTCTTATCTGATATTGTCCCTCAAAACTACGTAGTCGTGACCAGCAACCCGATATAGCCTTTCTCTGGAAAACTGTGCAGAAATGTCTACTAGTGCCTCCCACTACCCGTTTTGTCTTCCTCAGACAAATTGCGCAGATTCCCAGTTGGACCCCCTGATTACCTGCCCAATCCTCATCCTGAAAAATATGCATAATTTTCCATTAGTTCCTCCCAACACCCTGACTTGTCTTCATCATAGGAACTGTTATCCTAGATTGCTCAAATTTGCCTCCTAGTGACATCTGCACAGTTTTTTGTGACAATGGTCTAGAGCCTCTCATCCTGGGCTGAGTTATGCTCTGCGCATTTTCAGTGCCTGGTCCACCCTCCTAATCACCTACACCTGAAATTAAAAACGATGCATCATGCTAGACTAGGTGATTTTTGATTTTATGTCATCTCGTCATGAGTGAATTGCATGAACATGTACATGGATGGAACTTGGCTCGATAATGAACAAGATGAAGAAGGAGTGCATGCTAGAAGACTTTGTCACAACAAAATGAGCGTACCAAGCACATCGAGTAACAAGTGAAAGGGATACATGTTTCTGAACCATCAAGTAAAGACGAAGGCCATCGAAGGCCCTGCAACACTTTACCATGCGAAGGCGAATGCAGAACACATTGAGAGCACATCTATCACTCAACATCATAGAAGCTTGGCATGGACACCAAAGTCATCCAATACATGTTTGAAATGTCCTATGGAGTTGTGTCATGAGTTTCCTCTACCACATCACTACTATGGTCCATAATTATTGTAATAAAATGTAATGTCATGTGAAAGTCCAAGAGACGAAGATATGAAGTTGAAGAGTCGCATCAATTGAAAATTCATAGGAACTTGAATAGTCATGAGGGAAGTCAAAGAGTCACAAGGATCAAGTATCACCCTTGTCTACCCCCTCATTGTATGACTAAAGGAATTTTCACATTGTCTCCTCTGACATAGCATTGAGAGTCTTTAGTCTATTCTTTGAGGAGCGAGGAGTGGCTCCAATGTCCCACTACTAGGGCTAGTGATGTATGGTGTATAGATGTGTCTTGAAACTTTTGCTTAATTCATAAGCATATCTAAGGCCAACACATGTTCACGCATGTTTTTTATGCATTTGTAAAACTATTCTTTAAACGTTTCTAATGCATTTTTTCTTAACCTGTACTAAGATAGTTGAACTAGTTAAGTTATTTTCGTACTTACATTTTTGAAGATGTGTTGTATTGTTTATTGTTTCTATATTATCTGTGTGGACTACTCCGCCAATCATTAGACAATTCTTGTTTTCTTGGTTATAACAATGGTCACCCCTGTGTGGACTACTCTACTAAATGATCTATGTGCTTTCCCTTGCACTTTGGTTTTAATGATTGTTGCATCCGATGTGGACTATTCTGCTGGGTGCTGGATAGACCTTTGTTTTTTTCATGAATGTATCTCCTTGGGTGGTACTACTACCTCTCATTTAGAGGCTCAATTTTACCCTCTCCCTTATAGTAAGAGAATCCAGACACAAATTTTCATTACATACTCACTAAGCATAATCACCTCTCTCACTTAAAGTTACAAGCATAACACTCTCGTGTGATGAACAACAAGAGCTAATGAAAACATCTAAGATAATGGAAACTGGGCCATCGTATCGGATGGGACTCCTACACTAAACGGTGTGAGGTCTACTTGGGACATTGTACCGGGGAGATCCCCTGAATATTGGTAGGTCTAGCATTGTCAAAAGGACTTTACAAGTAACGCAAAAGAAATCAATGCAATTATATGTAGTCTTAATAAATTTGAGTTTGTTAAAATGATGCTTGAACAAATATTCCAAGGAGATCTAAGATAATGTTCAAATATGTTATTAAGGAGATAAGAAAGTAAAGGGAGAGAAACCTGCAATGCATAGAATCTAGTTTGGAAGTGTCAAGATGATAGAAGGTGAATATATTATAGCATTATTTCTTCAAGTGGATGAAGTTGCTAAAACTATTAAAGGACTTAATGAATTTTTTTATGAAGCAATAATTATTTAGAAGGTGTTGATATCTCTTCTTGTGAGATCAATGGTAAGATTTCAACCATTTAGGATAAGAAATATCTAGAGAAATTAGAGATGGATGAACTATATGGAATCTTAATAACATACAAAATGAGGACCAATAAATATAATTTAAGGTTGAAGGAGGCTACATTTATAGCCCCAAAAAAACAAACGAACAACAATCCCAAGATTCTTCCAGTTGGGAATTATATCTAGAGGAAGATCAAGTCATAAAGAAGCTAAAAAGGGGATTTCGGAAGTATAAATGTAATTTATCACTGAAATTCTTCGGTTGAGATATTTTTTTTCATTTTCCTTCTAAATGTCCTTATACTAAAGCAAAATATTGCAAAAAACAAAGATAACATAAGGATAGGGGCACATCTCAAAAATATAAGAAGGGAAAGCCTCGTAAGAAGAAAATATCCTATTCCAAAGAATGAAATTACTCATCAGAAGAAATACATGAACATATATCTAATGAAAATGAATATGATTCTCATGGCCATAGAGATTAAGTATCGTAATAAAGATAATCTAGATCCTAAGAAAGTAGTTATGATGTTGATTTATACCTTGAAGGTGAACATTTTAGTTCTCTATATGAAATAAAGAGGCCTAGATGCAATAACAAAGGATTAATGAAATAAATGCAAAAATAAGAAACAAAAATAATTTTTATGATGAAGAATAAATAAATCTTGTAAATGTTTGATTACTAGAAGCATAATTAATTGAATAAATTCTAATGAACTATCTAAAGGAAAAAAAAAAAAGTTGTGTTAACTAGAATATGTAATGTATCCTTGAGAATTGAACTATATCAGAGATATGAAAAGAGAGAACATAATTTAAATGAAGAGGTAATCATCCCATTGAAAGCCCAACTCAAGGAATAAAAAATAAAAGAAAATAATTATGAACAAACCCACAAACATAATGGGATAGAAGTTATGAAACGCTTGAAGAATATATATTTTCTCTAAGAAACGATCTATAGAAATATGAAGCTAAAATGGATATGAACCTAAGTTTTGTAAATCGATCTAAGACCCTTAACAATATTATTAACAATTAAAGATCACTAGGAATCAAGGTGGGTATGCTTTACAAGAAGATCATGAAAAATTTAGAGGACAATGGAGTTATAATAAATCAAGAACATATGAAATGTAATTTCCAATGAAACGAGAATGATTTCCTCAAAATGAAAACTATAGAAAGAAACCCCCCCAAAAAACATGAAAAACAACTCCAAAATGAAAAGTGTTGATGTTGCATCAACACTTCTTTTTTCGGGGTAAATTTTCAATGTTTTTTTTTTTAATGGACGTGAAAACCAAATAAAAATATGAAAAAACACCCTGAAAACAAGAACTGTTGATCCTAGAACAACGTTTTTGTTCAATGTGTTCTAGAAATGGTGTTAAATATCAAATATCATGACTCCAAGAAACCTTAAAATTCCAACAATTTTTAGGCATGAGGTTAAATCTAAAATATCATGTCTCTAAAAAGCCTTAAATTTCCAACAATTTTCATCCATGCTAATAGAAATAAAATATCATGAATCTAGAAAACCCTAAATTTATAATTCTTGTCAACCATAGCATTAAAGATAAAATAACATAACTTAGAAAACCTTAAAAATTTGACCATTTTTCAACCATGGAATTAACAACGTTAAGTTTTCAACATATTTCAACCATGGCATTATGGACGAAAAAATGAACAGTAGAATGAAACAAACATTATCCCAAGAGTAATTTTTATTTTAAATTCTAAAATTATAGAAATTTTCAAATCATAGCCTAAAATAATTATCACATTGCAATAAAAACGTAAAAATCAATCATCAAAATTAAGTATCGCCTTTTAATGGGGCATTATATTTGCAACATTCCAACAATACATTAAATGATAACAATACATTCCAACAATTTTCATCCATGATGCTAAAGATTAAATATCATGAATCTGAAAAACCTTAAAATTATAATTGTTTTCAACCATAGCATTAAAGATAAAATATCATAACTCATAAAAACCTTAAAATTTTGAGAAATTTTCAACCATGAAATTAACAACCTTAACATATTTCAAGTAGGACATTATGGAAAAAAAAATGAACATCTGAATGAAAGTATAGATATTTTCAGTTCTTAGCCTAAGAAAACTTATCCCACTCTGACAAAAAATTAAAAATCAGCCAACAAAATGAAGTATTCCCTTTAAATGGAGCATTAAAATTGCAACATGTTTTTTTAACTATGGTATATCAAATGAGCAAAATAAATTCCAACAATTTTCATCCATGTCATTAAACATAATATATCATGAAACTAAAAAACCTTAAAATTCTAACCATTTTCGGTCATAGCATTAAAGGTGAAATATCATAACTCGAAAAAACCTTAAAACTTTGATCAGCAATAGAATTAACAACCTTAAGTTTTCATCATATTTTAACCATGGAATTATGGACAAAAGGATTAATGCATTAATGAAAGAGTCATTATTCCAAGATTAATCTTCATTTTAAAGGCTAAAAGTATAGATCTTTTCAAATCTTATCCTAAGACAACTTATCCCATTGCAACAAAAATTTAAGAATCAACCATCAAAATGAAGTATCTCGTTCTAATTGGGCATTAAAATTGCAACATATTTTTCTTAACTATGGTATACCAAATGATAACAATAAATAATATCGCGACAATCCAACTGTATAATTTTAAAAATCAACATTAATTTCTTGTATTTTTTTTTACTTTTAATCAAAATATCAATACCCATAGATTGAATGACACAATTTATTTCTCTAAGTTATTGATGTAATGTGGATATTCGAAGAAAATGAATTCTTCATAATTAAAACATATAATCCAACAAACATTGAAATGACTCATAACTTCATGTAATATCATATGGAAGCTAAAATATTTATTTCAAGTTACCATGAAAACATGATTTACATAAAATTTCTTAGGTAATTATTTAAAATTACTCATAGGTTTTGGAATACTGTCAAAATCTATAACATCTTCAGATGCATGACTAGATGAAGATGAAGATAACCCATATTCTTCTCTTTCATCAAATTGTGACCCATTTGAGTCAACATGCATGGCCACTGTTTCAAGTTTCAAATTCTTCTATATATATGATTGGCTTCAATCGAATCTCATGTTAACATCGTGTATTATAGTAGCACCATATTCATAATCTCTATTCTCCTGAAGGAAAGAGTTCCTCTCTTTGTTAAACTTAAGTCATAAAAAATTATGGAACATCCTCCAATTTTAAAAAATTTGTGCAGGAATATTTTATATGTGTACCCTTTCATTTTCTCTTTTTTCCCATTCTTTTATAAAATACCATCTTTGTCTTGTACACGCCATTTAATGGATATGTATTTTTGGCATACCAATTGTCATTGGGAAAACTAGTGTCCATTCAGAGCTGCTAGTCCCACTAAGACGGGTAGCTATCTTAGAAACAAACTAACTAAAGTTACTTGTGTCTTCCTTTATGAGAGATAGATGAGAGAGATGCAGAGAGTACCAACCTTAGTCTTTCGCTTGGCTCCTTGCTTGTTTCCTCTCCCCTTTGACAGAGCTTTGCCACTCTTTTCTCACCTGTCCTACGTCAAAGAACACCTATAGAGTCAAAGCAGCATAATACCGTCAAAGCATAGAGATATATAATCATAAACAATATAGGATCAGATATATGTCGACCATACAAATGCATACACTAATACAAGATTCAGAAATATACAAGAATATGGAGGAAAACTCAAATAGCTTTACTGATAGAAGTAGTAGAAGAGAGGATTACAACCCAGTGGTCTGACCCAGCGCCATCTTCCCAGCATGAAAGCCCTCTTCACCTCATGAAAAAGCTACATCACCCAACACTATGATGTTTCACGGAGAAACCAATAGCACTTCGTTACAAAATACAAAATTCCAGCCCTTAGATCTCTAGGATGAGGGATCCATATATAGATATTTGTAGGTGGGTGAGTTAGCTTATGGAATTTTTATTAGTGTCATTTCTCTAATAGTTCTTGGTTCCACTTGGAGATTTCATGATCTCTTACTCATCCCTGGGTGAATTCAAAGAGGCAAGTGTCAAATGAGCAGTTTCTAGAAGATTCTTTAGGTTTCCACCTAGCAAACTGCCTCTGCCATTTGTCTGCTCTCGCTAATCACACCCTACATAAGGGATTTTTAGTATGCATCTCACCCTCTATGTGTAACAGGTGGGATGCATCGCACCGTCAGCATATCGCAATCTGTATAGTCCAATTTTGACCAGTTCTGAGCAGTTTTTCAGGGAGAACTTCTGGGATATGATAATTGGCTGACCTTGTTCCTTTAGGGTATGAAACAACACTTTTATGGGCTTAGAGGCCCTTGGCTTATGGACATATTTGATTGGGGTTGCCGTGCCCAAATATGTCCATAAAAGATTCCCCCTAAAGCATGAGGTCATAAATCTTCTGATGTCGAGTGAAATTCTTTATCATGAGGATCCGAGGTTTTTCGAACTGGAAGGTGACCTGTAATAAGATACAATACAATACATTATCTTCATAACATTTTCATGATCTAGCCGAGGCAGGCATTCCCATGCTCAGCTTTATAAATTCATTTTCATGTACATAGGACAGACAACCGTCTATGTGGCAGACTGATGATTCTGGTAAAGCCATCATACCTTAGCTTGGATGATTATCTGTGCAACTATGATGTACATTTGATGTCTTTATTTTCCTGAATATATCGCAGCCTGGATGGATGAAACTAGATCCAGGGTCTTCAAACTCATTCAATCTTCTTCCGAAGTAAAAGTTCTTCCATGTGAAAAGATGTTCTGATGTCGAACATGGAAAGACATCGCCTCATTACCAGCCAATTGTAAGTTGTTAACAGGCGCGAGAGGAATCACCAATAATGATGATGACCCTCAAGGTACTGCAGTACAATTCATGTGGTGTGAATACATGAGTCGATGTTGAACACCACGTAAAATCTTTCGGTCGAAGGCCATTGATGTAAACCTGTCGCCAGAAGTGAGAAACTTGCCATTGAGGCATGCAAGCTTCAAGGTACTGAAAAGGGTTGTTCCTAGGGTGACTTCTTGGATAATGAGCTGATGTCGATAAGATGTGGCCCGTCATAGGAAGGCGTTAATGAATCCCACATCTATGACACAGAACGGAGCAAATGATTTTGCAGAGGTGAAAACGATCTGATGATACAAGATTCAGGGTGGCGGTCATGAAAGAATGGAGCGTGAAGGTATTGCAGCAGATGAGGTGTAAGTTGGGTTGGTGAATTCTCTGAGCGACTTCTCTTGAACATAGCACTGAAATGGATTGGTAGTGTTAACCCAAAAAATGGATGGTACGGAGGAACAATGGTGATATGACCGGTGAACGAAATAACCCATCCTGACTCAATCATGGTGATGGAGTGAAAGTGTCATGTTCAAGAGCGACCTACTACCGATAAAGTTCTTCAAGTTTTCTTCCCAATTTTTCCCCAGTCATTTCTGACCAGTACCTCTTTATTTTTTTCAAGCTTGAGAAGGATAACATATGCTTGTTCTATAATTTTCCCTTCAGGAAAACCTATCGCTATGTTTTATCGAGCCTAGCGACAATGAAACTTGCTCTTGTTTGTAATGGACAAGTTTGTCGCTATTGTTTTAATGAGTTTAATGACAAAGATAACTTGGTCCTTTTCCATTTTACAGAGTTTGAAAAGAGACAGAAAGGAAACTCCAGTAATCCTTTTTCGTAGTATAATCCCTTAAGTCCAAAAAAGTATAAAATGATACGAAAGGGATGACTTTTCTGATCACTTTAATGAGCCAAAAAAGACAAGCGCTCGATCTTTTTGTGTAATGATCCCTCATGTCCAAAAAGATTAAAATATAAAGAATGGGTGGCACTTCCAATCACATTAACGAGCTGGAGAGGCCAATTGCTCGGCAATATTTTTATATTTTACTAGTCTAAAAAGAGCTTAAAAGAGACTCGTCTTTGAAGAACAAGTGATATTTTCGGGTAGCAGCTGGTTCCGGCAAGGTTTGGAACTTTTCAATCATGGTAGTGTAAAGAGGGTGGCTAACGGAATCACTCTTCACAGCTATTCCTCAAAAGGGTAAACAATCAAGTCGAGGTGGATGATTGGCTAAAAAGTGGAGGTGATGGTAAGAACATGACCAAAGCTCAAAAGCTGATAGTAATGTGATCACAAAGATTATTTACCGGAAGTGGGTTAATTTTTAATGATCTTAAACGTTGGGGGAACATATGCTCATAACTAGGTTTATTTTTTAACAAGCTTGAACTTTGTGAAAACATTCTTCATGTCAGTCGTTTAATAAGGATATCTCTCATCAATAGGTTCATTTTCTAAGGAGCTTGCCCCATGCGCAACTTTTCTCCGGAGCCTTTTTTATGCAAGCTAGGAATGACCCACCTATGAGGTTAAAGGGTTGAGAACCTACAAACTAAGAAAACAAGCATACAAACTATGAAAATAAAAGTTTGTCTTTCACTTGCATGCAAAAGGTTTGCATGCCCCCAGATATAAAGACAAGTAGAGTTTACAGACAAAACACCTCCTTGGCTCTATCTAGCAAAATAGACAAAGGTGAATGGTGGGACACATCCACTCACATAACTTTCACGAGGGAATCTTATTCCAGTCTAATCCCATTTTCCTAAACGAACGGGTGTGTGAGACTAGTCATATATCCTCCGCGGAAACCTACCCTATACCTAAAGTTTTCCTGCCGATGTAGACTAGGGTGCATGCACCCTGGGTATAATCACATTCACCGATCATCTGGTGGATGGAGTGAAGGTTGATGAGACATTCCTTGTGCAAAAAGACTAGTTAGAGATGGTATTTGACTATTAGCTGTATTTGAACCAGGAAGTGAAAGTTGGTCAATGAGCTGGACAATTTTGCCTTCATATGGGAAACAAATCACCCTAAAGAGTGAGGAAACAATAGCTCCCATCCTATAAATGTAGTCACATCCAAGGAGTAGATTGTAATCTAATGGCCCTTGGAATACCATCACGTTGAGATAAATGGTTTTCATTCTCAAAGTTATAGGCAGATTTGGAAGGATCCCTAATGGTCGACTGGTTCCTTTGTTGAAGCCTGATAGATTTCAAATCTCGGGCAGAAGCAATGGCGAACCAAGCTATTTCCAAGCAGTTGAGGAAAGGATACTCACTGAGGCCCATTCATCTATGATTGTAGTAGCCATGATCATTCTGTAAGCTTGTACTATGATTCAAAACGGTACATTAGATGGTAGGGAGGGTGTCCCTAGTAGATTCCAATTGAAGGAAACGACTAGATTGCTTGGAGGAGGGACCCAATAGACAGCTGGACGAATCTCTAACGAACTTCCTTCCTGCGGTAAAGGAACAGGTAGATCGCCCCCAAGTTCATCGGACTTTGTGTTAACAAAAAGAATTTGAACAGTGTCATTCTCATTCTCTTTGGTGACTGTATCATCTAAAGGTGGACCTTCTTAAGGCAAAAATGGGTTGAGAACCATCTCAACTTGTTGACTTTGGTCCACTGTGGACTCAGAGGGTTTATCTTCAATGGTATGTGCTTCGACTGACAACAAAGGGGTTTCAGTCAAATTTTCAACTAGCGATGGACTCGGCAAGAGTTTCTTGTATCCAAGAGGAAGCCCCGGCGGTGAAGCAGGACGGTTCTCAAGGACTCTTTTAGCTTCATCTAGGAAGGGACAGTGGTGGAGGGCATGATCGCCTTCACATAGTCTACAAGGAAATTTAGATCTTTCTTTTTGTCCATTGACTTCGTTTTCACTAGTTGACGATGTACTCTCAACATGATTGTCAGAGGTTGAGGACACCGAATTGTGCAAGCGGGGAGACCAGTACCTTAAGATCCATGGTATGCAAGGACAATCTCGATGATAATGGTCTCCTTTGCTAATGACACTTGGAGATTTAGCTTTGGATGGTGTAGTGTGTGGATTTTTGCCAGATGACGCACGATAGCCCCCTTTCGCCGTTGGCTTCTTCTTCTTCTCCTTCCCTTTCTTCTTCTTCTCAGTTACTTGGTTTTTAGTGTTACTAGCTTCACCAAGAAAAGAGGAAGAAGGAGAGGTAGAAAAAAATGAAGTAGGAGGTTTGGGGGTAACTCTAGTATCATCTGGTTGCTGATTTGATTGCTAAGGAATCATGGTGTTTTGAATGACAGCAATTGAGAAAAACCATACTAGCAGGCCGATTGTAAGTCTTGGAAGGGACAATATAGCCATATGAGGTGCACCAACATCCCCCCAAGAGGAGAAGGGACTAGGATTTCCCCCAAGGGGAAATCCTTGATTGGTGGACTCCATTTTCTTAACCTAAGACCAATGAGGGAATAATGATGTTATTCCTATTAAAATAAATTTTATGATACTTTGACACAACTTGATATTTTAATTTTAAAGAGTCGAGAAAAAGCTAAAGATGACTTTAGTTGCCTTCGATTTTTAATGAGCCTGAAGTGACAAGTGCTCAGATGGACCTTTTCTTTTAAGGAGTCTGAAAAGGAACGAAAGTGACTACCCTGGAAATCTAGACAGAGGGATTACCAAACCAATTGAAAAACTGCAGAATACTTTTTATGTACAACAGTCAATCTTCTTAAATGTTGTGTTCAGTGCATTTCGATCGATAGTGTGGCAAACACAACTTCCTAAGGATAAAGGATATAGCCTATTGTGGTCTCCCAATATATACTCGACGGTACATGGGAACACAAGTCCATATTAGCACTTGTCGTATCAAAGAGGAGGAATCACCCAACCTATGATGAAAACGATAATTACCAGGCTTTATGATGTTGGAATACGTCTCTAGCCTAGACTTCTAGATGTTGTGTGTTAGGTTCCAAAGCATTTTTATGTTCATTGAGGTTTATTTTAAAGTTGATCTTTCTTAAGAAGTTATACTTTAAGGTTCACCACGTGACGTAGATATACAATTCCTCAATATGCAATCTAAGATGATAAATAGTCATTTACTTTCTTTTTGCAATGAAAATCATAGTTACTAAGGAAAGAGAAGTAAAATTCTTTCAACATAGAGCAGAGAGCGCGCACTAAGATGCACTGTCCTAAATAAATTTCCGCATGCAGTCTAAATGCAAATGCACATGCATGTATTTGTTTTTCAGTTTCCTTAATGTGAGAATGACAAAAAGAAAACTAAGTACAAATCTAAACTATCTTTCCTCAAAGCGACACTTTAGCAGTTTCTTTTCAAAATGAAAGGACGATTTAGATGACACTTTCAATTTTGACTCGAAAACTAATTTTGACACTTCAAAGAATTGATGATCCAAATCAAATACAATAGCAAAAGTGTAATCGACTATCTAAAAGAGGAAGACTGTATGACACTCTTTTCATTGACTGAAAACGACACTTACGAAACTTTCAAATCAAAAGACGACAGTTCGATTAAGCTACTGTTTGCAAAGGAGAACTATAAATGACAAAAAATACATAAAAAAATTCACAATTATTTATCAATCGAGGTTGAATAATGCAAAGGAAGAGAGTTTCAACAATGATATACTAATCACAAACAACAAAACTATTGAATAAAGTTGAAGACAATGAAGAGAAAACCAAAATCTGGAAGTAGAAATAGTCTCACCTAATCATCGCACTTTTAACAGAGGGAAATAGGGATGCATCTCACCTATAGCACACGGGAGGTACGATGCATCTAGACTGCCAATGAGAGACAGTGCGATCGTCTAAGGAGATTGAGCTTGGTTTTTGCTCACTGTTTGCAGCTTAGTTTAGGGATTTAGGCTGAGCTAATGATAGGTAGTAAACAAAAAGTATAGGGGCTGATATAATGAGGTTATTTGAGCTACCACCAATGCACTTAGCATGTTTGCAAGTCAGATGTTCAGTTCATAAACTAACCTGGAGATTGACTCATGTAGCGTTGATCTACTTTGCAGTTGCATAGCAAAAACAGTTCGAAGGCTGGCTGGCTTAACTTCAAGCTCCGTCTATAGTTTATAAAGCAAACAATAGTGACTAACAATCACACTATTCAGTCCCCAGTGGAGTCGCCATTTTGTTATTGGGAAAACTAGTGTCCATTCAGAGTTGCTAATCCCACTAAGATGGGTAGCTATCTTAGAAACATACAAACTAAAGTTACTTGTGTCTTCCTTTATGAGAGATAGATGAGAGAAAAGAAGAGAGTACCAACCTCAGTCTTTCGCTTGGATCCTTGCTTGTTTCCTCTCCCCTTTAACAGAGCTTTTCCACTCTTTCCTCACTTGTCCTGCTTCAAAGAACACCTCTAGAGTCAAAGAAACATAATACCATCAAAGCATAGAGATATATAATCATAAACAATATAGGATTAGATATATATTTACCATACAAATGCATACACTAATACAAGATTCAGAAATATACAAGAATATGGAGGAATACTCAAATAGCTTTATTAATAGAAGTAGTAGAAGAGAGGATTACAACCTAGTGGTCTGACCCAGTGCCATCCTCCCAGCATGAAAGCCCTCTTCACCACATGAAAAATCTACATCACCCAACACTATGATATTTCACAGAGAAACCAACAACACTTCCTTACAAAATACAAAATTCCAACCCTTGGGTCTCTAGGATGACGGATCCATATATAGATATTTGTAGGTGGGTGAGTCAGATTTTGGGATTTTGATTAGTCTCATTTCTCTGATAGTTCTTGGTTCCACTTGGAGATTTCATGATCTCTTACTCATCCCTGGGCGAATTCAGAGAGGCAAGTGTCAAATGAATAGTTTCTAGAAGATTCTCTAGGTTTCCACCTAGCAAACTGCCTCTGCCATTTGTCTGCTCTCGCTCATCACACCCTATAGAAGGGCTTTTCAGTATGAATCACACCCTCTATGTGTAACAGGTGGGATGCATCACACCCTTAGCATGGAGTAGTCTGTATGGTCCAATTTTAACCAATTCTGAGAATTTTTTCAGGGAGAATATATGGGAAATGATGTAATCAGCTGAACTTGTTTCTTTAGGGTATGAAACAACACTTTTAGGGGCATAGAAGCCCTTGGTTTATGGACATATGTGATTGGCGTTGTAGTGCCCAAATATGTCTATAACACCAATGTACTTCAACAAGTGTAACATCTTCATTTTCCTTAATGGCATTTATAACCTTGGCAACCCAAAATGGATACCCATGTGGATCTCCATCTGGTAACACTTTGATCATGAAACTCTCCTTAGCATCTTGCATAGAACCCCTCAGTAAAGGTCTTCCATGGCTTCATAATGTGCACGTGATCTTCTAGAACCAATATACATTTCTCTTTCCTCTACGTATAAAGAAGTATTAATACCTTGAGATTGATTCTATTCAACAATGTTTACTTCCTCATGCTCATTTGGCATATTTTGTCTCCAAATAAGTGGATTCTTCCAAGGTATATCTTCATTTATTGATCTTAAAATGATATCACTTTGATTATTACAAAAGACTCCCACAAAACTGAATCAGCAACATCAAAGTATTCATATGTATCTCTAATATATTTGTTAATTTCCTCCAAGTATTAAGAATAATTTATATCTCTCTTATGCTTTTGTGCATTATGGATTTCAAAAACTGATTATAATAAAAACATACTTAATGCAAATATTGTATGATATGGAATGAACTTCAATTATTCTAAACGTGATGACGATCCCCATTTTGTAGCGGTTCAATACTTCTTTCCCCATATAAGTGTTTTCCCATCAATTTTTTTATTATATAAAATTGATGTTGGAAGCTAATGACATTAATTTTTTCAATGGATTTATCCTTACTATGTGATCCCATAGTAAATCTTCACATGTCAATAGTTTCTTCTAGCGCATAAAAAATATGCTCTTGAATGTATGATTTCTTAATACATATAATTAATAATGGCAGGCTCCCAACATTCTTCCTCCTCAATGTTACTAAAAAATGTTCAAACATCTAATAAATATGGTCATCAGTGTGCCCAACAAGAAGGAAGCCAACCTTTAGATTTTGAAATATTCCCAATTCAACAAGCATGTTTAGATACCCAAAATAATTTGATTTTTGTTTTCACGATTAGCGTTTTCTAATTGTAGATACAAAACTTCAGGAAGATTACTAGACCAATGTAAACAAACATCATGAATTATTTTTATTGTAAAATTTGCATCACTATGAATATTTTTAGTTTTTAAGTAAACTCTTGGTCACATTTTCCCATTAAAGACAACACAACCGACCAAGAGAAATTACAAAAGAAAAAATTGCTATAATTTTTTTGTTGTGCGGACAAAATGTGGTAGAAGTGTTTTCTTTTGTTCCATACCATTAATTACCAAACCCAAATATTTATTTCAATTATCATAACACTTCTTCCAATTCTTATACATCATTTTCATTTCACTTGCTTGTTTATTGTGATGCTCTTGAAGTTCTTTGATAATTGAATCCACGCATTATAGAAATTTGATGGAAATTGTAACTGCTCAAGGTTTCAAATTGAAAACAAGAGACACAATTCTACTTTATTGATCTACGAAATGGAAATATTAATTTAGAACAAAATTCATAGACATGGAATAAGAAAAACCACAAATACACAATGATTTTTAAGGGAACCCAACTGGGAAAAAACCCTCAAGCGTCCTTTCATTAATCACTTGAATAAAGAAACTATTACAATTACTAACTCCAGCTCTAAGCTTAACTTGCAAAAGAATACATTTTCTCTTTTCTCAATCAGAAAATCTGGTCAAAACTTAGCCAATTATTTTCCCACCAAGCCTCCTATTTCCTTGCATGATTCTTGAGGAAAATAAGCCCCTAAAAGATAGGAATTTCCTCCAAATTGATTTTCACAATTCCCAAGGATGGATCACCTAACCTCATGCAACATTTGTACACTCAATATAGTTTACAATTTATGTTACACTGCCTTGTCATATCCATTTTAGTTGAGGAATTTGAATTCCTTACATGTACTAGCTATTAGGTTGACTGATTAGTTAAATGACATATCTCTAAGTTAGATTATTTCCCTACTGTCACTGACCTTCAACTAACTCAACTAATAGTTAGAGGTTAGTTAATTGAATAAGACTAAAAATAAAAACTAGATTACTAAAATTTAGCAATCACACATTCATAACTCAACTCCAAGCCCTCTAAGTCAAATTTACTAAGCTAACTAAGTGACAAGATCCATGTCACATTAGCTAGCTATCTCCAAGTTTGCCTATTGTTGTGGAAATTTGATTTACTCAATTTTTCTAAGGCAAAAGTAAAACTGAGTCTTTCTTTCTAAAAAGTTTCAACACTCCCCCTTAGGAAGAAAAATATTTTTCACTACTCCTATCATTCGCCAGTGGAATTCGAATTTACCTCTAGAAAATTCCTTTGTCAAGATGTGAACATATTTCTCCTCGGTTGGAATGTATAGTAGTTACATAATTCTCCTCTACACTTAATCCATCAAATGATGATACCATATATCAATGTGCTTGGACCTATCATGAAATACCAGATTCTCAAAGGGCTTAATCCAACTATGATTATCACAATATATCATTTTCAGATCCATCTCCTGACTGAATAGTCCAACAAGTATTTTTCTCATCCAAATTGCTTTACATGCTACTTGGCTTGTGGCATGTATTCAACCTCTCTTAAGCTGAGTGCCATAGCCCTCTACTTCCTGTTGTTCTAGGAAATAGTTGCAAACCCAACATTAAAGATAGAAGTTGATGCACTTTTCCTATTTAAAGGACTCTCTACCAAATCTGAATTGGTGAAGCCTTACAACTTAACTCCCTTTTTTCGTCTATACCATAATCCATACTAGGTAGTTTCTCTGAGGTACCATAACATATGTTTTTCTTCCTTCCAATATAATTTTGTAGGCCTCGCCATACTTGGATAAGTTGGTTGAATTAATAGTACATGTAAGTTCATGTGTTCACAAGATATATCATTGAATCCACAATTTTTTTATAAATGGTGGCATAATTTCCTCACTTGAAGAACCATACTCCTTCCTCCAATTTGTAGTTAGAGGCGTGTCCATGAGCTTACAATTGTCCATGTAAAATATCAAAAGTATCTCCGTAGCATATTTTCCTTGAGACACACAAAATTTACCATCACCCTACCATACTTTGAGCCCAAGGAAGTAATGCATGAGGCCCATGTCCTTCACCTCAATTTCCCTTCCAATATCCTCTTTGCAAGAGCGAATCAACTACTCATAACCTATCAATATTATATCATCGACATACAAAACAAGAGTAAGTAACTTACCTTCTACTAGAATATCATAGACATTTGCATCTACTTCACTTTTGGTGAAGTCCAATCCAATGGGATAAATATCGATCTGCGTGTACCATGCTCGAGGTGCCTTCCTGAGACCATATAATGCTCTCGTGTGTCTCTACACATGTGACTCTCAATCATATGTCTCAAATCATTTTGGATGATCTCTGTAAATTTTCTCCTCAACAAAAACATTAAGAGAGGTGGTCTTCACATCCATATGGTGGATTTTCCACCCCATCTCTGCAGTCGATGCTAGAATGGATTTGGCTAAGTAATATCTTGCAACTAGTGAAAAATTGTCCAAATATCCCAATCCCTCCATCTGAGAGAATAATTTAGCAACAAATTTGTCCTTGTACTTCTTATAGTTGAACGGAGCGTCTGATATCAATCCCTTCTTGCTGTTCATGATTGGTTGTGGCGTGGATGGTGATTCAATAGCGCCCGCAACCTTCTTCTGCTTCTTTCCCATAATGCCTGAATTGTTTGGACAACTCTGTAATCTGCACAGAAGAGTGGTTTTGGCGTAATACTGAGATAATAATAAAATTCACAACTGAGCGAACAATAAGAAGAACATCGATATACTTGGGCTTTATTAAAACAGTGCGGATAAGATCTATAGGCAGATTTGAAAGGATGGGTTCATTAAGGGGCCGTATATGATCTGCCACCTTATAAATGCTCACCAGTGCAATATTCGCCTAAAGATCTTTTAATTGATGCAATGGGCGTACTGGCGGCCGAGCGGGAATGATTATGCCTTAATTGTTATTAATTCGAGCTTTCCAATCATTCTAACGGCTTTATCTTGGTAAACTGTGCCTTATCTCATCGGATCGGGGAGGGGCGCGAGGATAGATTTAACCATGCTTCAAATGATGCCGATCGCCGATTGCCGATATCGGGTCGGGGAAAGGCTTGTGTGTATCAAGGTTTTGCCAAGGGAAAACGCCGATTGCCGATCGCCGATATCGGATCGGGGAAAGGCTTGTGTGTATCAAGGTTTTGCCAAGGGAAAACGCCGATTGCCGATCGCCGATATCGGATCGGGGAAAGGCTTATGAGCAGCACTTGACATACGAAGGGAACCGCCGATCACTGATGTCGCCGATGGCTTTATCGAGTCGGGGCTTCATTAATAGGCATGATAATGGTGCTTATGGAAATGGCCGATTGCCGATATCGGGTCGGGACTTTGGCCGATGGCGCAATATTGATGCATGAAGGAAATGGCCGATGGCCGATATCGGGTCGGGACTTTGGCCGATGGCGCAATAGTGATGTACAAGGGAAATGGCTGATGGCCGATATCGGGTCGGGATTTGGCCTTTTGATTGCTTGATGCATGCATTTTTGCCTTATTTCCAATATTTCAAAGGAATATTGCTTTTCTTAGTTTTATTGGAATTTCATAAAGTAAGGATTATTGACATCAATTTTATTTTGAAAGGGACCCTTTTCATATTTTAATGATCTTGTGAATAATAATAAAGATGAAATGGGGGGTTGTTTTGCAAGGCACAACAATTGGCGATTCACTGGGAGAACCAGTTATCTCTGGAAAAGTCAAAATTACTTAAAAAAAATTTGGAATAGAGTTTCAACCATAAGAAAAATTCTAATATAACTAGTTATCTATGTATCCCAAATATTACAGAAATAACTTCGATTTTTTCCTTTTTTTGAACTTTCTTTAGAATTGACACATTTAAGGTTTCAAATAGGCCTTGCTTGGTTTATAAATAATAAAAATAGAGGGCTTCTCCAAATCAGCTTTTATAGTATACTCGCTTGTCATAGGTAGAGCCTCTGCTGCCAGCAAACGTCTATAGTCTCGACAGGGATACCTTTTAACCATTTGATTGTCCATTGTCTCATTCAATTAAGATTGTGATTATCAGAATGAATTTAAAACATATTTTCATATTTTGTTCATTTTCATTTTCTAAATTTTTGTATAAGATAAAAAGCCATTGTCCTGGTTTGGTGGCCATCTGTTGACAATGCCACTCACTGGTAGTAGTCTAACTGAACAAGCTAGCTCGTGATGAGACTCCTTGTTTTGAAATTTCAAGCCATTACCCTGTTTTGGTAGACAGTATTGGTAATGTCAGCTAAGCTATTTTCCTATGAACGTGGTAAGCAGGCTTATGATAAGACCTCTTATCTTTAATA